>APFE030648956.1:0-80793 GCA_000404065.3 Pinus taeda | reverse complement strand
TGGTGATTTAATTGCTTGTTCAGTGTCACTTGTTCCAAAGAGTTGTTCTAGAGATTGTTGAGTTATTTTTCTACTTTCTCTTTTTGTAGAAGATTCAGGGAGATGTTTCTTCTGTGATTCATGTGCCAATAGGATTTGTCTCTCAATAAGTGTAACTCTTTGGCCTGATTTGTGTTTATCCTCTAATTTTTGTATGGTGACTTCCTCAGCTGGTGTTGTGTGTTCGATTTTTCCTAAAGGGTCTGCTCTTGGCGGTAGGTTAGTTTTTGGATGGGGGGTTTTTATGAATCTACCTTTATTATCTCTAGATCTAGGCATAAGCAAACATGATAAGGTAACAATGCTTCTTTATGAATCTCAGATAAGTATGAGACCCCTATGATCAGATATGATGTTATGACCTGTAGATAATATATTTGTGACATGTTTGGCAAAATTCATGTCATGGCTAGTAGGGGTCTAGTCAATTAATTGATCAAGTTTTTGGAATAGTACCTTTTTTTCAATGTCATTTATCATTTATGAAGGCTTAATGAAGTTCTGGATAGTTTCCTAAGTCCTAGCCTTGAAAATGTGGCACAAAATCTAGGGTCAATGGCTCAAAAAAAGCTGAAAAATTCCATAGTTGTTGGCATGCCCATGCTGTGGGAGCGATTAGAATTCCTATGTCACATGCAGGGCTTGTCATTGGAGCAGTTGGGGGTCCATATCAATGAAATTTCAAGTTTCGTTAGGGCTTGGTCACCTAGAAGGGTTGGTTGGCTCCTAAAGGTCATGTAGCATGTGTGGAAGGTTATAATAGTTTTGTTTCATCAGTTCCACTTCCTTAACTGTACATCAGGAGTTGAATCACGTCATTGTAGCCTCTCGTCACATGTTTACCCCAACGGACTGATTAACTTGGGTAAATGTGGGAGGAGTGTGTTACATAGAAGTTATAATTTACACTATCATTTTTGAAAACTGGACTATATTTGTCCAGTAATCTGTTCACTTGTGTCCTATAAGAAGTGCATTGAGAAAGAAATTAAACATATAAAGCCACAGTGTCCATTATGATAGTAAGAAGTTTGCAGCATATGATCTTTTAGTTCACCAAAGGTTGCTAGAAAGGATGAAGTTACAAAGTTAATGCATTATATCTCTTTTGGAAGAGTCTCACAATCATGATTCAATAATAAAAAATTGTTTATGTTAACAGTTTCGAAAATGATAAGTTATGTTTTATGATTATCCAATTGGATGGGTCTATCCATCCAAAGAAGTGAGATACACCAATTTCACACATGCATGCTTATCAAACTAAGCAACACAACCTTCCTCTTGGCAAGTTTAAAGACCAAAAGAGTAGGGATAAATCTAACTATTGCTTATGATGTTTACATGTCTAATATTTGGTGGAACACAACCATGGGACAATCCATATTCCCCAACTACTTCATGGAAGCCACGTGCTCAAAGACATGAAAAGAAATTTAGACATCTTCCATCTAAGAATGAAACAAATGGATATATTATCATCCATGCTGAGGGTGGATTGAATTCGTAGCATCTTAATCCATTTGAAGCAAGATCAAATCTGGAAAGATCAAACGAAGTTTGAAGATATTTTTGGTGTAAATCATTTTGTTGTGTATTTGAAGTATGACGTGCCAATATCCTTGCATGGTTTCTTGATAAAGTAGAACTATTCACCAGCATCAGAATCTGTGATTCTCTTCCTCAAGTATTGGCATCCTTAATGTTAAGAAAATTGATATGGAATATAGGTTGAAGGTTTCACATCACTTCTACTTAAGGAAGAAGTCTACTCATGACCCCTTAGAAGGTTAAGCACATTCTCGTGATCCCCTTGAAGAGAATGAAATAATTTTTTAGTGCATTGAAGATCAAAGTCATGATGAGGAAGCATCTTCTTCAGTCCCTATAGAAGACCATGAAGAATCGCTTCACAACAAAGGTTTTATTGAATAAAATGATACCCACTTATCTACACAAGAAGACATTACTGGTGAAAGCTCTCAAGCCTCCATTTTTTAAGACAAAGCATTGTTTTCTCTTCGTAATCACACTTGATGCTTCAATGGGTGGTAATGACATGATCCTTAGTGGAAGTTCATAATAGTTTGGAAAGATTGTAATTACTGCACTACAATTGTTGTTTTTCTTCTTCTATATGCACATTTTAGGAGAACCGTGAAAAATATTCTGAAACTAGGATATGATAATGTTCCTCTAGAAATAAATCATCTAAGGTGTAGATTCAATTACCATGATCTAAATTCATTATTGGATATTATGAAAATGGCAAAAATTTAGCCTCAGGAATAAGGAATCATATGGGCACATCACATCCATACAAGACTCTACACCTAAGATTTGAGAAGAGCATGGTTGTCCTTTCATTCTCTAAATTTTTTAGATCACGAGAAAAAAAGGACAATACAGGGGTCCAAATTAACAACATGCTTTTAGTTAATATGTTATGTCTTTAGTCTTGTTCTTTGACTACAATATATATGAACAATGTAATTTTATTGCAGGTAAAAGAAAAGAGGAAACAAGAATGGTAGACGGGATCGAATTGAAGGCTATGCAACTAGGGTTTCAATCAGTAGGAAAACTAGTTCCATATAGGCTTCTAGGACCTTTTGGCAATCCCAAAGGCATGACATCATAATATGGTTGAATGATCAATTCCATGAAAATAAGGCACAAAGACAATTTTCATAGATTTTGTGAGGGTTGGGATCAATTTTCACATAATGGCTCCATATAGCTTCCCAAGGCACTATGACAACCAAGTTGAGGAAGGTTGATTTAGTCTTGAAACTAATCTACTTGATGGTAGGTACAGTAGCAAACAAATATACATTCAATACAACAAATGAACATCACATTTTTGTTCATCAACTCATGCAAGCCTTAATGGCTTTGCAACAACATTAGAAACAAGTACTTTATGGTTTCAAATAACCATATTTACTCTCCTCATAATTTTTCTTCTATCATATTATAAATACTCCTTATCATAATGTCAACAATTGTGTAGAGATCAATTAAGCATGTAATAGTCATTAGACATGAGAAAGTATTGAGGAAGTTCAAGAGTCATGAGTTTAGGCAAAATATGATGTTAGCTTAACAACCACCTCATTTCTATAAATATACCCTCATGTCTCATATGAAAGGACTTTAGCACTTAAGATAGGGCTAGAATTATATAGTTGATTTGTGCTTTATGAGAAAGAGTCACTCAACTCTTGGCAGCTAGTAGGTTGAGTTGTGGTGAGGCTAGGGTTTTTCTTTGGAAGATGATATGAGCAACCCATGTTCCACTATTGGACTTTAATGGACTTATTGAATATGTCAATTGAAGTTGCAACATGAATAATGGGAATTTATTCTCTTTCGTCATCGATTCTCATGCATCTTCATAGTGGTTGTATTGGTTATCCAGTATTTCCATTATGTTTGTATGTGTGCTTTTATGTGGGTGATATATTAATGAACTAGTTTTAGGTTATGGCTTGCATGTCTACTTTTAATCCTTGCTTTCTTTTTTCACGCTATGATGGTAACTTGTTGTGAACTAATTTGCAATTAAGTTTTGGCACTCTCTAATTCATGTATGTCTAAGATGGGTTTAGCTTACTAAACCTTCTTAAGGAATGCTTATTATTGTTGTTTTGTTATGACATTCTTGTATGTCGTTCTACAGGTTATCAATTGTTGATCTGAACTTAAACAGGAATGCAACAAATTACAGATATAACCATAAATACATAAATGCAGCAGAAATAACACTTCATTTCATTAATATCAGAATATTGAAATATGCTTACAAACAGAGTGGAACTAAACTAGCTCGGGCGATGGTAGCTTATCTCTAAGAAGAGATCTGGTGGCTACATTACTTTGAACATGGTTACAATGAGGCTCCAAGGCCTATTTATTATTGAGAAACAATGGAAAACTCTAAACATCCATAAAGCTAACCCTAGGAGATGAAGCACCAAAATTGTGTGCCTCATTTGGGTAAATTGATACATAAATTTCTCGCGGTCGTAACTTTGGCATATGATCTCCATTTGGCTATCATAATACCTTGTTTCAAAGATCTCAAAGAATAGGCTAAAAACAAATATTTTCCATAGTTATTAGACTTTTTTGGTCTCTCGTTTTTCCCTAAAAACGTTGTTTAGGGACTCAAAACGGGTCCAAAAGTTCAGGACCTAAAAAAATGCCAAAAATAATAAATTGCGCTAATATTAAGGAAACTAAAAAACTGAAAGATATAGAGTTGAGGGTGAAAGTGGAATAGGAGGGTGGCCACTAATATTCATTTAGATTAGTCCTACCCCCTTAGGAAGCAATGGTCCCTATTACATTGAGTGCCTCCATGAGATGGGGAATCTTCTGCTGAACTTGGTCCCTGGTGAGCCACTTGCCTTGGTGCAGGAGTTGACCAGCTTTGAAAACCTTATATAGTTGGTGTTATGAAACCAGCTCAAGAAAAGATAGAAAAGAGAGATCAACGCCTTAGAATTCAGCATCTTCGAGGGGGCAAACTCCTTTACATTACATAAATAAACAATTCTTGGATGATACAAATGAAAAGACCTCCTTTCTATGTATAGGAGTCTAAGGGGTCATTATATAATCAAAGCCTACATAACAATAATAATGTAAGGGCACAATAATAACAATAGGGCACTACATGGGTACATCAATATAATAAGGGGGTTGTACTAATAATAATAAGGGGTTACACTAGTAGTATAGGGGCCTAACAATTGGATCTTTTGTTGGCAAGTGTTCTTGATCTGTCTGTCCATGATCCGAGCAGTTGTGGCCTATTTCATGTAATCTGGGTATAGCTTTGTTGGTGTGAGTTGTTCTGCAATATCAGATGTGTCCAACAATGGTGGAAAGTATGGCCGAAGGTGGTTTACATTGAATACTAGGTGAAGACCAAGGAACGGTGGAATGTTGAGCTTAAAGGCATTGTCCCCTACAGCCTTACTAATGGTGTATGGCCCATATGAGAGTGGACAAAGCTTGCGATGGGGTCCAGCGAGGCGCTCCTTTTTCTAATGTAGCCAAAATTTGTCGCCCACTGGGAACTTTTGCAGCACCCGATGTTGATCATGGCACTTCTTGTACTTAGCATTGTCTTTGTACAATATATCATGGACCTACTAGCAGATGTGTTGAATGCACTCAATGAAGTTGTTAGCCCTATCGGCTTCAAACTGCACATGAGCCAAATCTGGTTGAGTAGCTACAATTGGTATGACCACATCAATGGGACATAATGGCTAGAATCCTAGCCCTACCAGAAAGGGGTTGTGGCCCATTGAGCTGGGGAGGCTTTCATCCCATGTGTGTGGATGCTACAAGTTGTACATGTGCAGAATTTGTATGATCATCATGTTGATGACTTATGTTTGACCATTAGTTTGGGGATGGAAAGTCATGGACTTAGTGAGTTTGGTATCCAACATCAACTAGAGACTTGACCAAAACACACTTAGGAATTTGTTGTCAAATCATAGAAAATGGATTATGGGATCCCAAAGTGTACCCACACTCACTCAAAGAAGAGCTTAGTAGTGGCCCCTATTGTGATACTCTTCTTGCAGGCTGCCATAATGGCCATCTTAGAGAATCTGTTGACGACCAAAAAAATGTGGACATTGTCATGCTCATGGAAGGAAGGCCCGACATGTAATCCATGGAGATGGATTCTAAAGGTCGACTAGGAGTAGAAAGAGGAGTATATAGGCCTTGCTTCTTGATTTTTGGTTTGGAAATGGTGCAGGCAGTGCAAGATTTAATGTACCTCCCAATGTCTTGATGAAGGTTCGGCCAATAAAAATACTTATGTAGTACTGCCACTGTTTTCTCTACTCTGAAATGTCCAACAACCCGACTGTAATGAACCTCCCAAATCATCTTGGCACGCTCGCTTGAAGGAACACAGATGTTTCCCAGGTGGCATAACAGTGCATCCTGGAGGTGAAAATTTGGAACTTGCTTACCTTCTAAGAGTGTCTGGTATGTGTTGTCGAATTTGGATTACTCTCGTAAAGATGCAGCCACCATGACATCTGATTCCCATAGGAGTCGAGCATAGTGATCAGTGCCATAACTAGTGGTCGGCTGAGGCAATCTACAACATTGTTGGTTATTCCCTTCTTTTACTTAATATTAATATGGAATTGTTGCAGGTATGTGGACCATTTATTATGGCAATCAGTCTGCAACTTCCCTTATGTTTGTATGAACTGCAATGGTCGGTGGTCTATGTGGATGATTGTTTCCTTCCCCGAAATGTAATGCTTCCATTGAAGACGGGCCTACATAATGGAATACATTTCTTTGTCGTAAGTGGGATTTTCGGACTGTGTCTGAAAGTGTCTCATTCTGGTAAACCACTCGATACCCCTGCTGAGTAAGAACTACACCAATAGCATAGTTGGAGGCATCTGTCTCTATCTCAAATGGTTGTTACAGGTCTGGTAATGTGAGCACTAGTGCAGAGAAGATGTGATTCTTCAACACGACAAATGCCTTATGTTGGGTTTCTGACAAAAAAAACACTCCACCCTCGGTGGCTTGACTTAAAGGTCAGGTGATATGAGAGAGACCCAACATGAACCTATGGTAGAAATTGGAAAGACCTAGAAAGCTACGGAGCTTTGTTAGAGTGGTTGGGGCTAGCCAATCCCGAATGAATTGTATCTTGGTTAGGTCCACATGCACACTCTGCTCATCAATGACATACCCCTGATATTGAACCTAGGTTATGCTAAAAGTGCATTTCTCCAAATTGGCACACAATTTGTGTCGCCGTAGGGTTTAAACGACTTGTTGAATATGGTGGAGGTTCTCTTCCCAACTCTAGCTAAAGATCAAGATGTAATCTAAATACACTACCACGAATGCATTGGTGAAGGTTCACAAGATTTCGTCCATCAATCTCATGAAGGTTGCGGGGACATTCATCAACTCGAAAGGCGTGACCAACCATTCGAAAAGGCCCTCATTGGATTTGAAGGAAGTATTCCATACATCGAAGGGTTTGATATGCACCTGGTGATAACCAAAATTCAACTCAATCTTGCTGAAATGTTTGGCCCCCTTGAGTTGGTCTAGAAGGTCATGAATCTGTGGGATTGGGTACCTATTTTCAGACAGTGATTGTTAGGGTATTCTGACACAAAGGAAATAGTTAAGTATAACTTGGTCTAGTGTATGGTTAAGTAAAGTGTGTTTCTTTAGTATGTACTTTTTGTAAATTAAAATCAAATGGTCACAATATGTTCTAGACCTAAAGTGATCTGACGGTTCATTCTCTCATTGGTATTACCGATGCTTGTTTCATGGCTTAACACACGATTGGTCAATGATCTCTATTTAAAGAGAATGGAGGGTCATTTTTAAGGTGACCATTTATGAGAGAAGCTTATGTAAATTTTCTTTCTTTTACATTAATAAATTTCCTAAAGTGACCGCGCTGGCTCAAGCCATGGACTGTTTCCCTCTTTGAAGGTTTTAACCATGTCAAAAACATTGGTATACTGATCTGTGGTCTGTTTGTGAGCGGTGTTCTTTGGTGTTCTATCTGATAAACTTACCCTGTAAATTCTTGCATGGTATCAGAGCTATTTAAGGGTTGCATCTTTTGGTGATCCAAATCCGAAGTCAGTAAAACTGCACCTGACTGTCATTTCCTAGATCTACTTTTTTTCACTTCTTTCGGGATGAGAGGACTACTCTATTTTGTTAGAAGCATCTGTTCTAGTGAGGAACCCCTTTCGTTTCAAGTGAAAAGGTTTCTGGTAGCCCTAACTAATTCATTTTTAATATCTTGAGGTATACAGGCTTTATTTGTAGTTTTAATTATTTATCTCTTTATTTATTTTGGTTTATTTATCTCTTTGTTTTTTATTACCAGATCCATACCTTTCATTCCTGCATATTCTCTTTTCCCTGCGACTCTGTGTGATCTGGGCAAATCAGAAATAGAAAGGAAGGATTTTTCTCATGCATATTCTCTTTTTTCAGAAAATAAGAAACATTGGAGAAAATATTTAGTTTCTGGAGAAATCTAACTTCAAGCCATAAGGTTTAGTTTTTTTGCATGTCCGTTTTGGGTTGTATGGTTTTTTGTTTTGTAAGAAAAAAGGGCTTTCTCAAGTAAGCAGGCACTCCAAAGCTTTTGTAACAAAAAACAAAAAAAAAACAAAAAGCTTTCTCTTTTCCAAAAATTACTAACCTTTTAAACTAGCTCACTTGGTCCAAAGTTACTTTATGAGAATAGAGGTCTTGGGTTCAAGTCTTCCTTTTTGTTGAGTTATTTTTTCAAAAAGCACATGTAACTTATATTTTGAAGTTACTTTATGTAAAAGTGTTCTCACCCATTATAAAAAGTGAGTCACTTATAATTCAAAAGTCTCTTTATCTTTTATTTAAGTTACAATTTAGTGGTTGGCTCATAAATTACCATTGTAAAAGTGACTTTCACTTATTTATAAAAGTAGGTCACATAATTTATTTATTTTTTAAAGTGAGTTAACTAGATTGAGTTTGAAGGGGGGTGGCGGGGGGGAGGAAGTGTGGGATTTCTTTTTAAATATAACATTATCATTCACTTCCACACATTCATGTACTTCGTCAGCATTCTTCAACAATTTTTCTTCAAAAAGCCATAACTTCTTCATTCGGAAGTCGTTTTCAGAGCCGTTCTTTTTTAATAGGCCTAATTTTTCAATATCTTTCCTTTGGAACACTTAGTTTCAACATCTACAGCTTCAATTTCTGTTAAAATGGAAAGTCCATGCCAAGTTATTCTTAACAGAACCAACTACTTCCAATGGTTGTCCTACATTAAGGATTTACTTAGAAGTAAATGTATTTATATAATAGCCTCAGGCCAAGAATCTAAACCTAAAGATGAAGATAAGCAAGACAAATGGGAAAATAGGCAAGATCAAGAACGTGGGTTGATAGGGATGTTTATTTCACCAGACCTTAGATTCCATATCGTAGAACTTGATACCCCTAATGAAGCAATGAAACAACTCAATAAAGTGTTTGGAATTAAAAATGAAATTAGAGCCCATCAACTTGAAAATGAGTTTCTTACGTTGCACCCCAATAATTTTTCTTCCATTGAATATTTTTTGTCAAAGTTCAAGACCCTTAGACTTCTCTTGGAAGGTGTTAAGATTAAGAAAGAAGATGGTAGCCTTATATATTCCATTCTTACTAAGTTGGGACCAGCATGCTTTGTGTTTGTTTCCACCTTCCATTCTACAAGAGAAGCCTTTATTTCTCAAGTACAAGACTACAAGTCCCCCTCTTTTGATGCCTTTTATGATTCTTTTATAAGAGAACAAGAAAACTCTTACATCTTGGTCTTATTTTTATTGGAAACTCTTATAAGAAAACCTTAGCAGCCCAGCAGCAACCAAATTCAAAGAATCCTAAGAAGAAGCATCCTAAAAGGAATGGTCCTAAACCAAATACAGGTCCTAAGCAATTTCAGTCTCAAAATTATAAAGCAAATAAAAAAAAGGGAAGAATACTAATAGATATTGCATCTTTTATAATCGTGATGGCCACTTGGAATCCAAATGATTTAAAAAGATGCGAGCCATGGAAGTATCAATGAAGAAGCATAGCATACATTTGGAGCACTCTTGAACTTCAACTTCATCTTCAAGAATAACACTTTCTGCATGTGGATGTCAAGCATCTCGGTCTAGTTATGCATTAAATGTATCTTCTTCTTCTCATTCTCATGAGTGGCTCATTGATTCTGGAGCTTCTTATCACATGGCTAAAAACAAAGCCATGTTTTCTTCTTTAAATGATTGTAACACCAAAAATATGTGTTGGTGATGATAGATCTCTTATTGTTGTAGGGACTGCAACTATTCATCTAGACAATGGTCAATTTAATGATGTAATATGTGTTCCTACCTTATCCTGCAACCTTCTATTTGTAGATCAGATAACTCATTCAGGTGAAGGTAAAACTGTTGAATTTTCACATCATGATGTTGTAATTAAGGACCTAAGAGATCCTCGACATATTTTAGCTACTGGCATTGTTGATGATTCTATAAGGTTGTACAAGTTTAACAACTTTAGGTCATTAACTCTTCCCTCGGTATTTGTTTCTCACAATGATGAAGTGAGAAAACTTTGGCATGAGTGATTTGGTCACTTAAACTATCGCTCCCTTCAAAAGCTATGTAAGGAAAATATGGTGATAGGTCTTCCTATGGTATCTTGCAGAGATGGTGTTTGTTCCAGATGTGTACTCGGAAAACGTCATCAGGATAGTTTTGAAAAACGTGCCTCTTGGCATGCGTCAACCCCTTTATAGCTTGTGCATAGTGATTTATGTGGTCTGCTTCGAGTTGTTTGATTCTTTGGCTACAAGTATTTCTTAACTTTCATTGATGATTTATCCAGACACACTTGGGTATACTTCTTAAAACTCAAGAGTGAAGTCTTTAACATGTTCTTGGCCTTTAAGGCCTTTGTTGAGAAACAATCTAGACTTCAAATTCTTAAGTTAAGATCTGATAATGGTGGAGAATATGTTAACAACAAATTAATCAACTTTTGCACTAACCATGGTATGCAAAAATGGATAGCTTTCTTTTAGATACTGGCTTTTCTAGGTGTTACTCTAACAATATTGTCTACAACAAGAAAGTGGGTAAGTCTCTTATCATTCTTGTTCTTTATGTTGATCATCGTATCCTTACTAGTAGTGATCCCAGCCTTATAAACCATGTGAAGTCTAGCATTAAAAAGCAGTTTGAAATGACAGACTCAAGACAAGCGCATTATTTTCTTGGTCTTCAAGTCTTGCAATCCAAGGAAGGTATTTCCCTTTCCCAGTCCAAGTATATTTGTGATCTTCTATGCCACTTTTACATGGAAGACTGTAAGTCAACCCCTTCTCCCTTTCAGTCTGGAGCCAAACTTTTAGTCACTTGTACTTCCCCTGAAGTTGATGCTACCTTATACCGTCAACTTGTAGGAAAAATTTTGTATTTGACCCATACCTATCCTGACCTTTCCTTTGTTGTTGGCCTTATTGTTCGGTTTATGAAAAACCCACATGAAACTCATTGGAAGGTATCTAAAAGAGTACTTTGTTATGTTAGAGGTATAGTTTAGTTTGGGATTCATTACATTGCAAAAGCATCTCCTCTATTGGTTGGTTTCACTGATTCTGATTGGGCTGGTGACCCTAATGATTGGAAGTCTACTACAGGTTATGTCTTCACTCTTGGTTTTGGACCTATTACATGGGCTTGCAAGAAACAAAGTGCCATTTCTCTTTCTTGAGAAGAAGCAGAGTATCATGGCGTCGTAGAAGCTAGTAAGGAAGCCATGTGGCTTTGTCAGATCCTATCAGAGTTTGGATTTCAACAGCAACATCCGACTACACTTTGGTGTGATAATAAAAGTTCCATTCAACTATGCAAAGATCCAGTCCAACATCAACACAGAAAACACATTGAACTACACATGCACTTCATCATAAAGCTCATTCGTGACCATTTTCTTGAAGTGCAATATTGTTCAACCGGTGATCAAGTTGCATACAAAGGCTCTCACAGAGCCGAAGTTTACTAAACTTCGATTTATGGTTGGAGTTTAGGAAGTTGTCACTAAAGGGGGATAGGCTCTAATGCCTCCTTCCTTCTCCTATTGTGTCATATTTGTACATCCTTCAATCCTATCCCAAGTTGTTCTTAAGGGGGATGTTAGGATATTCCGACACATAGGAAATAGTTAAGTATAACTTGGTCTAGTGTATAGTTTAGGTAAAGTGTGTTTATTTACTATGTACTTTTTGTGTAACTTACAATCTGACACGGTCATATATGTTCTAGACATGAAGTGATCCGACGATTCATTCTCTCCTCGTTATTACCGACACTTGATCCATGACTTAACACCCGATTGGTCCATGATCTCTATTTAAAGAGCATGGAGGGTCATTTGTAAGGTGACCATTCATGAGAGAAGCTTATGTAAATTTTCTTTCTTTTACATTAATAAATTTCCTGAAGTGGCCGCGTTGGTTCAGGTCGTGGACTATTTCCCTCTTTGAGAGTTTTAACCACGTCAAGAATACTGGTGTACTGAACTGTGATTTATTTGTGAGTGGTGCCCTTTGGTGTTATATCTGAGGAACTTACCCTATAAATTCCTATAGTGATCTTGTTTAGTGCTCGATAGTCAATATAGAGTCTTGAGGTCACATCTTTATTCTGTACCAATATAATTGGGCCCACGTGGTGATGATCTTGGCTTGATGTGCCCTTTCTGCAAAAACTCTTGAATCTACCTCTTGATCTCATCGTTCTCCAGAACAGAGTGTCGATAGATCAGTCCATTGAGTAGTGGCGCGCCTGGGGTTAGATTGATGGAGTGCTTGACCTGAAAATGCATAGGTACCCCTATAGGTGAGGTGCAAATGTGCCTATACTCCTCCATGACCTTGTCCATCTACTACTTCTATGCGGAGGAGCCCTGTCTGGAACTCGTGGTCATAAAATTGTTCTTGCCTTGAGGGCGAATCATAAGGAGGAAAAAAATTCCTAGCCTGGGAAATGATCTTACTTCATTGCTTTACAATGATCAAAGAGATGGTGGTAGGCGAGGCTACCTCTAGTATCCTATAAAACTTATAGCCCAAAGTAATAATCACAGAGCAAGGTACAAACTCATATACAACATGTCGCTTCCAAAAGTATGGTTGTCGTAATAATACATCACAAACTTCAAGATGAGCAACATCACATATGGTTGTCCTAATAATACATCACAAACTTCAAGACAAGCAACATCACATAGTACCTCATCTATGAAGGGCTTGATGTTGTAGGGAAGGCGACATTGCTGGTTGACACAGAGATCTCGTCCTTGGTGAAGCCACTCGATGGTGTACGGTTGCGCACGTGTTGTTGTCTATAGGCCCAACCGCTTCATGACCTCTACTAAAATGAGGTTATTTTGGATCCCACTATCGACAATGAACTGTAGCGGAGAACCTTTCACCCACATCTTTGATTAGAAGAGGCGTTCCCCCTCCTCTAGATCCTCAAGCTCATTCTTCTGGATTTTGGTGGTGGCCATGATGGCACTGGGCTCCACGTCAATGATATTATTCCCTTTATCATTTCCTTGGTTGGGTTCTAACTTAGAGTTGGAACATGCATCTGATTGAGAAGCCTTCAGCTCGGCCGCCAGTGACTACTTGGTCCGACACTCACTTGTGTTGTGAGTGGAGCTCTTATGGAACTCATACCATTTTCCCGTATCCTTCTTTGTCTTCGTGTTGTTGTTCTTTGCTTAGGGATTCGACAGGTTGTCCTGGGCCGCCCTGCCTTGGCTTTGGCCTTTTATTTGTGGGTTGGGGATTTATTTTCCTTACTTTGGATTCGCATATCCAAAGTCTTGCTTCTTTTTTTTAAACGTCTACTCAATCTTGATAGTGTATCGGTATGTTGTGTCGAGCGAGGAGATGTCTAGGAACTCCATCTTGTCCTAAATGTACTTGTGTAGACAAATTTGGTACTTCATTACCAAATGTCACTCAGAATCCTTGATACCCAACTTAGTGCAGAGGGTATTGAAAATATTTGTGAACTCCGACACATCTTGGTCCCTTCCCTGCCGGGCCACTTCATGTATTTATCTTCATAGCTCTCGAGAGGGTAATATTGTTCCTTGATGGCATCTAAAAAAGAATCCCAAGTGGGTTTGGCTGAAAAAATTAAGGATTCCCTCTTTTCCTTTTGTTCACAGTTAGTTTCCTATAATTCCTTGATGTGTGGGGTGGCTTTGAGAAGTGCAAAAGTAATCTTTTCCCGATTGGAAAATTCGTGAACTGAAAAATATCCTTCCAACATATTCAACCATTTATCTACAACATCTGCATCTATTTGGCCCTCAAATATGGGAATATCGAAGTTAACTTGTACCTTAAAAGGAGTGGCGCCTCTAGAGTGGTTGCTGGATGAAGATGTGTCACCTATGGGTAGTCGTCGAAGGATCTGGGCAAAGTTATCCATCATCACATGCCTCTATCATTTGAGGTCTTCCTCGAGCAATATTTTGAAAGGATCTCTTGTGCCCTTGTCTTTCTTTTCTTCCACCATGGGAGGTTGTCGCGGTTTGTGAGGTTGGTCTTGCAAAGGTTCAACCAGATTGAGCCCTAGTTCCTTATACCCTAACCTCATTCGGGACATGCAAAGAAAAACAAAGAAATAACATATCACTCTAATACCACTGATTCGAACTTAAACAAGAACACAAAAAATTACAAACATAACCATAAATACATAAATGCAATAGAAATAACACTTTATTTCATTAATATCAGAATATTGAAATATGCTTACAAATAGAGAAGAGATAGACTAGCACGAGCGATGGTAGCTTGTCTCTTAGAAGAGATGTGGTGACTACATGCCTCAAAATTTTGTTACAATGAGGCTCCAAGGCTTATTTATTATTGGAAACAATGGAAAACCCTAAAAATCCATAAATCTAACCTAGGAGATGAAGCGCCAAAATTGTGGGCCCCATTCGGGTAAATTGTTACATCAATTTCTCCGGGTTGTAACTTTGGCATACGATCTTTGTTTGGCTATCATAATACCTCGTTTTGAAGATCTCAAAGAGTTGGTTAAAAAAAATAAGTAGAGCAATTTAAGATTATTTTGGTCTCTCGATTTTCCCTAAAAACTTCGTTTAGGGCCTCAAAACAACTCTGGAAGTTCAGGACCCAAAAAATTGCCAAAAATAATAAATTGTGCTACAATCAAGGAAACTAAAAAAATGAAAGAGATAGTGTTGGGGGTGCAAGTGGATTAGGAGTGTGGCCACCAATATCCATTTGGATCAATCCTCCCCCCTTAGGAAGCAATGGTTTCCATTGTGTTAAGTGCCTCCATGAGATGGGGAAACTTCTGCTGAACTTGGTCCCTAGGGAGCCACTTGCCTTGGTGCAAGAGTTGGCCAGCTTTGACAACCCAATACAGTTGGATCTTCTACTGGTGAGTGTTCTTAAATCTGTGTGTCCATGATCCAATCAGTTACGGCATGTTCCATGTAGACTGGGTTTAGCTCTATTGGTGCGAGTTGTTATGCAATTTCAGACGTGTCCAACAATGGTGGAAAGTATGGCCGAAGGTGGTCTACATTGAACACTGGGTGTAGACCAAGTAATGGTGGAATGTTGATCTCGAAGGAATTGTCCACTACAACCTTGGTAATGGTGTATGGACCATATCAGAGAAGGCGAAGCTTGCAAGGCACTCCTTCTACAAATGTATCCAAACTTTGTTCCCCACATGGAACTTGTGTGGCACCCAATGCTGATCATGGCACTACTTGTACTTAGCATTGGCATTGTCCAATATATCATGCACCTACTGGGAGATGTGTTGAATGTTCTTAATGAAGGTGTTATCCCTATCGGCTTTGGATTGGACATTAGTCAAATCTACCTGAGTAGTTGCAAATGGTATGGCCACATCAATGGGACATAACGGCTGAAAGCCCAACCCTACCTAAAAGGGGTTGTGGTCTTTTGAGCTGTGGAGAGATCTGTTGTATCTATGTTGGACATAGGGGAGGCTTTCATCCCATCTGTGTGGATGCTTCGAGTTGTACATGCGCAAAATGTGTATGATCATCATGTTGACGACTTATGTTTGACCATCGGCTTGGGGATGGAAAGTCGTGGACTTACTGAGTTTGGTATCCAGCATAGACTAGCGACTTAACCAAAATGCACATAGGAATATATTTTCGTGTTCAGATACAATGGACGGTGGGATCCCAAAGTGTACCTACACTTGCTCAAAGAAGAGGTTAGTAGTGGCATTTGCTGTGATACTCTTCTTGCAGGTCACTATAGTGGCCATCTTAGAAAATTTGTCGATGATCAAAAAAACACAGTCGTTACCGGGCTTAGTAGAAGGAAGGCCCAACATGTAATCCATGGAGATGGATTCCCAAGGTCGACTAGGAGTAGGCAGAGGAGGATATAGACCTTGCTTTTTGATGTCTAGTTTGGCAATGGCATTGGCAGTACAAGATTTAATGTACCTTCCAACATCCAACGAAGGTTTAGCCAATAAAAATACTTCTATAGTATTGCCACTATTTTCTCTACTCTAAAATGTCTAGCGACTCGATTGTAGTGCACCTTCCAAATCATCTTGGCACATTCGCTTGAAGGAACACAGATGTGTCTGAGGTGGCATAACAGTGCATCCTGGAGGTGAAAATTTGGAACTTTCTTACCTTCCAGGAGTGTCTTGTATGTGTTGTCAATTTATGGATCGCTCTCACAAAGATGCAGCCACCCCGAAGTCACGTGCCCACAAGAGTCGAGCATAGTGATCAGCGCCATGGCTGGTGGTCGGTTGAGGTAGTTTGGAACATTATTGGTGTTAACTTTCTTGTACTTAATGTTCAATTGGAAATGTTGTAGTTATGTGTACCATTTATGATGGTGATCGTTCTACAACTTCCCTTGTTTCTGTATGAACTACAGGGATCAATGGTAAGTATGGATGATTGTTTCCTTCCCCATAATGTAATACCATTGACGACAGGCCTGCACAATGGAATACATTTCTTTGTCATAAGTGGGATACTTTCAGACTGAGCCACTCGATGCCCCTGTTGAGTAAGAACTACACTAATAGCATAGTCGGAGGCATCTGTTTGTATCTCAAATGGTTGTTGTGGGGCTGGTAATGTGAGCACTGGTGCAGAGCATAGGTGATGCTTCAACTCTACAAACATCTTCTGTTGAGTTTTAGACCAAAAAAATTTGCTTTCGCTCCGCCCTTGGTGACCTGACTTAAAGGACAGGTGCTATGAGAGAACCCCAACACGAACCTGCGACAGGAATTGGCAAGACCCAGTATTAGGGGAATTCTGAGGTATAAAATGGGCTTCCTAAGGAAATTATAAAATAATAGTGGAAATAATAAAATAAGATTACATTACATCATCAAATTTTAGAAAGAAAAAAGAAAAGACTATTTTTCCAACTCGTATTTTCAACTTATCTCCCTATGGGTTTACTCAACTTTCGAGCGAAAACACTCATTGGATTCAAAATTTGATTCCTCATCCAAGGAGTACCCATGTTGCATACTTTCGATGGACCTTACCACATGAAAAATGAAAACTACATGAAAAATGTGATTGCAATCACATTTTTTCATGTATTTCTCATTTTTCATGTGGTAAGGTCCATCAAAAGTATGCAACATGGGTACTCCTTGGATGAGGAATCAAATTTTGAATCCAATGAGTGTTTCCACTCGAAATTTGAGTAAACCTTAGGGAGATAAGTTGACAATACGAGTTGAAAAAGTAGTTTTATGTTTATTATTTTTTAATCTTGTTACTTTTTTACTCCAAAAATGGTGAATCATCCCCATGGTTGACATCATAATCTTGAATGTTATTGGTTCTTATAAATTTTATTTTGTTTATACATTTTTCTTAGGAGGCCCATTTTAGACCTCAAAATTCCCCTAATGAAAGTTGCAGAGCTTTGTTAGAGGTTGGGGTTGGCCAATCCTGAATGACTTGTATCTTGGCTAGGCCCACATGCACACCCTGCTCATCAATGATGTACCCCAGATATTGAACCTGGGTCATGCCAAAAGTGCATTTCTCCAAATTGGCACACAAGTTGTGTTGTTGCAGGGTTTGAAGGACCTGTCGAATATGGTGGAGGTGCTCTTCCCAACTCTGGCTGAAGATCAAGATGTCATCTAAATACACCACCACAAATTCATTGGTGAAGGGTCTCAATATGTCATCCATCAATATCACGAAGGTTGCAGGGGAATTTGTCAACCTGAAAGGCACAATCAACCATTTGAAAAGGCCCTCCTTAGATTTGAAGGTTGTCTTCCACACATTGGAGGGTTCGGTAGGCACCTGGTGATAACCAGACTTCGAATCAATCTTTCTAAAATATTTGACCCCCTTGAGGTGGTCCAAAAGCTCATCAATCTATGGGATTAGGTACTTATTCTAGACAATGATCTTGTTCAGCACTCGATAGTCAATACAAAGTCTCCAGGTCTCATCCTTCTTCTGTACCAAATACGATCGGGCTCCCATAGGGTGTTGAGATTGGCTTGAAGTTCCCTTTCTAAAACAACTCATGAATCTGCCTCTTGATCTCATAGCTCTCCAGAACATAGCATCAATAGATCAGTTCATTGTGTAGTGGCATGCCTGGGGTCAGATCAATGGAGTGTTTGGCCTAACAGTGCATAGGTACCCCTGTAGATGAGGTAAAAATGTCCCTATACTCCTCCACGACCTTATCCATCTATTGTTGTTGTGCAGAGGGGCCATGTATGGAAGTAGTGGCCACAACCTTCTTCTTCCCCTGATGGCGAATCATAAGGAAAACAAATTTCCTAGTCTAGGAAATGATCTTACCGCATTGCTTTGCAGCGATCAAAGAGATGGTGGTAGGTGGGGCTACCTCTGGTATCTTGTACAACATAACTCCCAAATTAATAATCACAAAGCGAGGTCTAGACTCATATATAGCATGTCGCTTCCACATGTAGGGTTTTCCTAATAATACATCACAAAATTCAAGAGGAGCAACATCACACAGTACCTCATCCGTGAAGGGCTTGATGTTATAGGGAAGGCGACACTATTGACTTATGCAGAGATCTCATCCTTGGTGAACCAACCCGATGGTTTACGGTTGTGGATGTGTTGTCGTCTGTAGGCCCAATCGTTTCATGACCTCTACTAAAATGAGGTTATTTTGGCTCCCATTGTTGATAATGAACTGCAATAGAGAACCTTTCACCCACATCTATGAGTGAAAGAGGCATTCCCCCTCCTTTGGATCTTTAGGATCATTCTTCAAGATTTTGGTGGTGGCCATGGTGGCATTGGGCTCTATGTCAATGATATACTTCCCTTTGTCATTCCTCTTTTCAGGTTCTAACTCAAAGTCAGAACATGTGCCTAATTTAGAAGCCTTCAACTCAAATACCAGTGTCTGCTTGGCCCGACACTCACTTGTGTTGTGAGTGGAGCTCTTATGGAACTAACATCATTTTCCGGTGTCCTTATTTGTCTTCGTGGTGTTGTTATTTGCTTGCGTCTTACGCAAGTTGTCCTGGGCCACCCCACCTTGGCTATGGCCTTTGCTCTATGGTTTCGGGGTGCCTTTTCCTTGCTTCAAATTCATACATCCAAAGTCTCACTTCTTCTGTTTAAACTTCTGCTCAATCTTAACAACGTATCGATATGTCGTGTCGAGGGAGGAGATGTCTAGGAACTATATATTGTCCTAGATGTACTTGTGTACAAAACCGCAATACTTGAGTATCAAATGCTACTCAGAATCCTTGATACCCAACTTATTATGGAGGGTATGGAAAATATTTGTAAACTTCGACACATCTTTGTCCCTTCCCCGACGTAGCATGATCCACTTTATATATTTATCTTCGTAGCTCCCAACAAGGTAATATTGTTCCTTCATGGTGTCTCAAAAAGAATCCCAAGTGGGTGTGGCATAAAATAGTGACAACTCCCTCTCGTCCTTTTATTCATAGTAGGTTTCCCACCAGTCCTTGACGTGTGGGACGGCTTTGAGAAGTGAAAAAGTAATATTTTCCCAATTGGAAAAGTCATGAACAAAAAAATATCCTTCGAACAAATTCAACCATTTATTTACGATATTTTCATCTATTTGGCCCTCAAATATGGTAATATCGAAGTTAACTTGTACCTTAAAAGGAGTGGCACCTCTAGAGTGGTTGTTGGATGAAGATGTGTCACCTGTGGGTAGTCGTCGAAGGATCTGGGAAAATTTATCCATAATTGTGTTCCTGTGTCACTCAAGGGATTCCTTGAGCAATATTTGAAAAGGATCTCCTGCCCCCTCGTATTTATTTTCTTTCGCCATGGGAGGTCATCAGGGTTTGTGACGCTGGTCTTGCAAAGTTTCAACCAAATCGAACCCTAACTCCTTATACCCTAACCTTGTTGGGGACATGGAAAGAAAAATAGAGAAAGAGCAGACCACTCTAGTACCACTGATTCGAACTTAACCAAGAATGCAACAAATTACAGCTATAACCATAAATACATAAATGCAATAGAAATAACACTTCATTTCATTAATATCATAATACTGAAATATGCTTACAAACAGAGTGGAAATAAACTAGCTCGGTTGATGGTAGCTTATCTCTGAGAAGAGATGTGACGGCTACATGGCTCTGAACTATGTTACAATGAGGCTCCAAGGCCTATTTATTATTGAGAAATAATGGAAAGCCCTAAACATCCAAAAACCTAGCCCTAGGAGATGAGGCACCAAAACTACGAGCCCCATTTGGGTAAATTGATACATCAATTTCTCGGGGTCATAATTTTGGCATACGATCTTTGTTTGGCTATCATAATACCCTGTTTTGAAGATATCAAAGAGTAGGCCAAAAACAAATAAGAAATTTTTTTTTGTACTTTTCCAGTCTCTCTATTTTCCATGAAAACTTCTTTTAGGACCTCAAAACGAATCTAGAATTTCAGGACCTAAAAAACTACAAAAATAGTAAAGTGTGCTAAAATTAAGGAAACTGAAAAACTAAAAGAGATAGTGTTGGAGGTCCTAATGGAATAGGAGGGTGGCCACCAATATCCACATGGATCAATCGTGGGTTGATTTTGTTCCTATTTTTAGGGCCTTTCGATCATGTCCTCGTACTAATGTCTTTACATTTTGACAACCAAGAGCGAAAAATTTCATGGTGGAAGTCGGCCCCACATACTGTATGGGGATCCTATCCAAAATAGTGTGAGATATAATTGGGACTTCACACTGGGGATACCCCCTAACTATTGTCAAGACATTTTTCCCTATCAATAGATTTTTGGTGCTAGAAGGATGGCCAGATGACAAGCTCAATCCATGGAGCCCCTATATTAACATCATATCTTGAAATGGCTCCTTTCCAAATCTTTATTCTGGGTTGTTTTTCTAAAATTCTTAATCTTTTAGTCCCTACGGAGATAGTTTATCACTTGTCACAAAATAATTTTAATGGAAAGGGTGGAATATTTGTGTTTGAACATACACGTCAATTTCTTCAGTTTTGTATTTCTAATGAAGTATTTTCTGAAAATCCAACTCGCATATTTTTCATCCTTAGACTTAAAGGTTGCATCAAGGAATGGTGCAAAACATTACCAGTTGTGTCTATCCATTCTTTCGAGCAGTTCGTCAATCAACTTCATCATGCTTTCGATACATATGATTTTCAAAATCTGTTTAAAAATATCAATAAACTTAGATGGAAACCACATGAATCTATGGAAGATTTTGCTGATAGGTTTGTCCATCTTTGTTATCATTTTCCTGAAAGAGACGTGGATTGGATGTATTTGAGTGAAAAATTTCAGCAATTGGTTTGTCTTTCTTTGCAACAATATGAATCTCAAATGATTATTGATTCTCATGATTATTCAGGTGATCTACAAGTTACACATCAACCTAATATTATCCCTGATTTTTTCTTTCCAACTTCTATGAGTCAGGAAAAGTCTCAAGCCTCTGAGGACAAAATTAGCACCTGTTAAATTCCTCATCCTCCTCCTACTTTATTACCTAATGAATTTTTTCATTAACAATTTAGGTGATGAAAAGTGTTTGCAAGGAAAGGATCCAAGTTGTCTTACTTCTGGAACTCTCATACATCCTATGGAAATTGGACAACCTGGAAGTCAAGTTGATAAAACACCTCCCCATGTTAATGAGATCCAACTTCAGCTTGTGAAATATATGTTGGGATCTATTCTTAAATCTCATCATAATATTCTCCCTCATGCACCTTCTTGAAATGACCTTGGTCATATCTTAGATAATATTGAATGTGCTATCAACTCCATGGGGCATATCGTGCATGTTGATCCACTTCTTCCTCAAGTTAACACTAATGTGTATAATTTGAGTCTTCAATCAATTTTGGTTCGAATTGATGCCTCTTCACTAGGGTCTTTTCATTTTTCCTGCCATGATTTATTTAATGAGTCTACTATACCATCGTTTTCTCCAAACCCTTCAAATCTTTATCCCACTGGTTTTGATTGCAATAAGGTACATAATAGTGTTGCCTCTCAATCAAAAGATGGAGATATTGAATACCTTGTTCATGATCTTTCCAATCTACAACCTTTAATAGGTGAATACGAATATTCTACATCTCTCACAGTTCAAGAAATACCTCATGTCGATTTGTCCTCATTCTTAATCCTTAAAGAGTCTCATATGTCAGATTCCCAATCTGATCAAATTAATCGCTTTAATGACTGTAATTTTGTATTCATTAACACTTCTAATGATATTCATTCATATTCACTCATTTATTTCACTAAGCCATTGAAATTTGATGATCTACCATGTGAAGGTTCATATACCCTTTAGGAATTTGAGGCGCTTCAACTTCCACTAATGGTTATGTTAGGTTCTCATGATACTAATGAGATCCTTGAACCAAGTCAGATTAGGGTTTCCCCATGAGATCCTCCTATCAGCACCACCTCACCAATTGAAAGCTAATCTTTGAAATATTATGATCCAAGTGATGTTTCTTCAAGGAAATATTTTCATCTTCTATTAGTTGCCATGCACCACTCCTTGTACTCTGATTTGTTTCTTGAAAAGAGTACATTGCCAATTGTTTCAAACCCTTCATATTCTCTCCTAGCTGGTACATATTTTTCTCAAGTACTAGTTGGTTATATATTACATTTGAAAGAAGAAAAGAACAAGAATGTTTCCTATCATTCTTTCGGCTTGCATTCCACTGTATGTGAGGAAAGAAATTGCATAACTCATATATTTCATGAGACTCTTCTAGATGATCCATCCCCATTTTGGAAATCAGAAAAGTCTTACCTATTGAGAAACCAGTCTGTCAATACTAGAACATCTGTTCAAACCAACGATATACTCAATGAATATTTTGTTGTTATAGTTTATGATAACCGTGTGCATTCATCTATTGATCTTACAAAGCCACTGATATTTAATGATCTACCATTTGAAGGTTGAGAGGTTTTTCAGAGTAATGAAGCATTTCTCCTCTCACTAATGGTTATGTTAGGTCCTCACGTCCTTGAAAAATTCCATAAACATGCTCAAATTATGGTTTTTGAAATTAGGGTTTCTAATGAATGCACAATTTTTAGAAAATTTTCAGGGTTTTAAAGTTGGTCGTCTTGAATATCATGCTACGATTACAAACTAGCTTAAAGAGTCTTATTTAGTGAATCCCTCTACAAACAAGTGATATCTTCTCTCTCTTATACTTTATTTAGGGTTAATAAAAAAAATGAATGCATACCATGGATAGATGCTTAGGGTTTTAAAGTTTATCATTTTGTTTATCATGATAGAATTGTGGCCTAGTTGGAACAATCTTTTCTAGCACACTTTCCTACCAACATGTGTGACCTTCTTTCTCTTATGCATGTTTACAGGTAATAATTTTTGTTTTTTCACAATACTTTATATTGGTTTTGATCATCGACCTCTTTGTTTTTGTAGGTAAGGAATAACTATGGTGGCTGCATTCAAGGTTTGACTTCACATGACCTGATCTCCTCTCTAGTTAAATTAGGGTTTTAAGTTTAGTGTAGTTAAGGTTTACTTATTAGGGTTTTCTTGTTATTGTTTTAGTTGTAGGCTAGTTAGGGTTTATTCATGATTTTGTTGTATGTTCTTTATTTTAGGTAGTTTAGTTTCTTGCATGCCAATACGCATTTATCTTGTATTCATCTCCTTGCATCGCTCTTCTCTACATTGCATTTACAAATTGTCTACATAAGCATTGCATGGTTCTTTTATTGCAGCTATCTAATTTTGTATCCCACCACATTTATTTCTTGTATTTATCGTAGCTTTTCTCATTGCATTACATCATGCATTCACTGCATTACATCACCCATTCATTTTACACATGATTGCATTTGTTTGTTGTTAATTGAGCATTACATTTGTTATCTATGCCACATAACATTGCATGAGCTTTCATCCAAGCCTTTTTCTATGCATGCTCCTTGCAAACCTTATGTATCGTGATGAGCTTCTCTTACACTCCTTTGCACATGTTGAAACCCTAATCGAGTGGTTATGTGTGGTTGTGATGGACACCCCAAGAGGTAGCCTTTCATAGATCCGATTATCAAAATTGTGTCCCTAACATACTTCATATGATTTTGACTCATTAACAAGTAAAAGATGAACTCATTCTCATGGGGAACCCTAATAAGTTTATTTTTAAACCAAACCCTGTGTCAGGCATGGTCCTGAATATTTCATGATAGGTTTTCACTAGCCACCTGTGAGTTGGAGACGATATGTAGAAGCTTGGCATGAGGGAAAACCTAAATTAGAAAAGATTTTAGTTTCTGTCAGACAAGAAACAACCTCTCTTACATATAAAATAATTTGATATCCCTCTTCCACCTTGGCATAATGAATGCCCAATAAATTATGCCAATGTGCATGCAAAAGAAAGTTAATTAAATAGAGGGTAAAGGATTGAGAAAGGCTCCTGGTGCAAAGAGGTAATGTAAGCAACTTCACTAGGGTATTCAACAGGTCTGCTAGTAATAGAGCAACACTCGAAACTCATTTTAAAATTTTGTATGTAATAAGCCCTCTATAAGGTTCTCTACATCATCATTAAGACTTATGTGTAAGAGCTATTGTTTCAGTGTGTAAAAATTGGGAGGACCTTGTTGGGAGACAAGGGAAGAGCATATTTGTAAAAGGTTGGGTAACTCAAAGTGGTACACATAGTGTCTAGTCAAATACTTCCTTGCATCATTCATGACACTCCTTTTATTGTAGGGACGTAAGTATATATTTTGGATTTTACTAGTGGTTCGCCAATTGTTGTAGCTACTACAACACCACCCAAAATTTCAAGCCTATATATCTAAATTTTGGGTCACCCTGTGCTTTTTAACATCTTAACAGATATCCCTATCAATTGTAATGGCCAAATTCCCATCATCAAGGCTACAAGTGCAAGTATTTCCATTAGGCACACTACCTATGCTCACTTGTCTTGCTTCATCTATGACATTAGGGTTTATGTCATTTTGCTTTCACTTGTTTTGCAAAGAATGTTTCATCATTACTTCTTTGTCTATGTTTAAGTAGATTAAAGTAATTAGGGTCTTAAGAAATCGTCAAAATTATGCTTATGTTTGTTTTTTGTATGCTTGGGGTTCATATGAAAATGCAGCCAACTCAGAAGATTGATCGCCACCAAAAGCAACTCTTTATGGGAAGATGTTTCTTTTAGGGTACGGTAATCGCAAAAGAAATTCCTATTGAACCACTATTGAAAAAGACAAGACATTTATAAGCAGAGGAGAGTGGTATATTCTAAGGTATCGAAGGAATTGATGGCCTCAAATTGTTGGCATGATCTGTGTTACAAATTATGAGTTTGATTGGGAAGGACATCTACTTTTGAAACTTACCCAGAAGGATCTTCTTATTTATGAAATGCATGCTAGGTTAATTATCCAGGGACATGAACACTTGAAGGAATTGGGGGCTAGTACAATTGAGCTTAACCCTTTAATGAATTGGAACACTGCTCGTATAATCTTATTATCAGTGATTTTAGGGTGAATTTTTCCAGGTTTTAAGAATTATAGACAAGATGCAACTCATGGAATTAGAGTGCTTGTTAAAGAAGCACACGAGTGTGGCTTTGAAGAATGAGATAGGTTCAACATTGTCTTTTAGAAGCCTATATAATGGTGTTTATTACATGCTTTCACCTAGAAATGAGTTCTATAATTATTTTGGCTATGGCAGCATATTCAATTGCAGTGTTATAGTGGATTAACTTAGGTTCCAAATATATGTTGTCCCTTGGGTATTGGGTTATTGTAATGCATATTGAGGGTTTCCACTTTGATCTTGCTTCCATCATAACAAAGTGTGTTAATGAGCAACATACTTGTCATTTCTTGGGTGGATACTCCTAGGAACATTAAAATATGATGCGAGCTACATTGGGATTATGAAGATAACCCAACCCACTCAGATAGATCACCAAATTTCAACACGTTGAGATGTATTATCGCATCACAAGTGCATTGGTTTTCTCTAGATTGCTATGCATTGGATGTTTTCATATTGTAATATGTTGGGAACTAGTGGTGGGTGTCATATATTGGTGAATGCATTGGGCATCACTTTGCAATGTGTTAGGCATCACATTGTAGTGCGTTGGGCAGCACATTACAGCATGTTGGGCATTATCACATTGCATTGTTTTAGATGTTTTACAATCACCATGGTATCATATCAACTATATACAAGTGCGTTGGAGATCACTTTCCATTTAATAATAATAATAATAATGAGAATACAATGTTGATTAATCTAAGGCGCATCTCCAGGCCTGAGCGTAAGTCGCAGTATTAGTTTTCACTACTGACAATTTCCACTAAGCAAAATTGTAGTTCTAATTTTCATTTGTGAATGTGACTTGGCCTAAATCACATTTCCAATTGTGACGTGCACCCATTAATTCAAAATGTGATTTGCCCTAGGTTGCATTTTCAAATGTGATCTATTCAGTTAATGAGGATTATGACTTGCTTTGTAGGATGGATTTGCAACTAAGGTCAAATCGTAAATCTCATGTTCAATCCTTAGCATTAAACTTACAAATGTGACCAACCTAAAGCCAGAATATGTGACTTGGATTACCTTAAGCATGTGCAATAAATACATCATGTAACTCGAAGATGTGACCTCCTTTTACATGTGCCTTGATTTATATAACAAGGTCATCTATTCCTACTATTTCACTCTACCTTCAGCATCGAACGAGCAAAACCCCCTCCAGTTATCATTTACAAAATGCATCTTATTGGTAACGCATCCACACTTTATTGCCTCTTGCCAAGTGTTGCAATGGTTCGTCCACCTTGCTCACGTGTTTTTTTTGTCATCTCATTTCCTAGATAGGACTATAGTTCCCCCCTTATTTAGTTCTTGCTCTAAGATACCCTAATCTCCTAATCCCCAATCTCCATTGGATTTGAGTCCCCTGTCCATCCTTTCTGTTCAAGGGATTTTACCCCGAGTCTGCAATGAATCTCGTTGAATTCATCACCCAAATCAAACCCGTTGACTCAAACTCATAACTAAATTGGAATTTTTCTCATGTATTTTTGGTTTTGAATCCTTCGATACATTAGTCGGTGCAGTCATAAGTTAGATACTTACATAGGAAGAAATCCTTTCTATTGACATTCACTAAGGATTGAATAATTATTCAACAAATCACATTGGGAAACTTATTTTATGAGCCACACTCCTATATTCAGAACCAAGGGATATTAAAGCTCATATTTTCACCACATGTCAAAATTATTCCTTGTAACTCCTAGTAAAGAAAATGATTTTGTGCATTGTGACCTGGCGACCTACATTATAATTATAAATTGTGACTAAGACAAGGTCACAAGTCACATTCTCAGTCTGTGACATTGCTAACTAGAGATGTGACTTGCCCTAGGATCAAAACTGCAGGAAGGTCTTCAAGTTACAAATCACGTTGACAATGTGTTGTAGCATTATAAATTAAAAATGTGACATATGCTACTCCTAGAAGATCTAATTTACACCATATCATATTTTCAAACTAGACTTTGACTATCTAGTAATCTGCTCACATGTGTCCTATAAGAAGTGCATTGAGAAGACAATGAAACATCTAAAGCCGAAGTGTCCATTGTGACTGTAAGAAGTTTGCAGCATCTGACCTTTTAGTTCACCAAATGTCACTTGCAAGGATGAAGTTACAAATTTAATGCATTAATATCTCTATTGGAAGAGTCTCAAGACCATGATTCAATTATAAAATATGCTTTTGTTAATTTTTTCGAAAATACTATGTTAGGTTTTATGATTTCCCATTTGGATGGGTCTATCTCTACAAAGAAGTGAGCTACACCTATTGCCAACATTCATGCTTAGAAAAGTAAGCATCCCAACCTTCCTCTTGGAAATTTTGAAGGCCATAAGATTATGAATAAATCTAACTATTTATTTTTATGTTTACGTGTTTGATCTTTGGTGGAATAATTTCATGGGACAATCCATATTTTGCAACCACTTCATGGAAGCCATGTGATCAAAGACATGAAAAAAACTTTGGACATCTTCCATCTGAGAATGAAACAAATGAATATATTCTCATCCACATTGAGGGTATATTAACTCAACAACATTCTACCTTGTTTAAAGCAAGATCATATCTAGAAAGATAAACGAAGTTTGAATAGCTTTTTGGTGTAAATAATATTGTTGAGTATTTGAAGTATGATGTGTCTATTGTAAAGGATATATTTGCATGGTTTATTGATAAAGGATAACTATTCACCAGCATCAAAATTTTTGATGCTCTTTCTCAAGTATTGACTTTCTCAATGTTAAGAAAATTGATATGGAATACAGGGTGAAGGTTTCACAACACCTCTACTTAAGGAAGAATCTTGTACTTCATGATCCTCTTGAAGAGCAAGAAAGAATTTTTTAGTGCATTAAATATCAAAGTCATGATGAGAAAGCATCTTTTTCATTCCCTATAGAAAGATATTAAGAATCACTTCACGAAAAAGGTTTTCTTCAAGAAAAGGGTACCTGTTGGGCCTCCAAAATGTCTTCAAAATGACATCCAATTTCACCTTTATCGCCACCATTTCACTCACATGTCACAACTCCATAACCATATAACCTTTCATTAGCCACCATTTTCATAAATATATGAGCTAGGACCCTTATTTACAAAAGTTATTTATTTTATGTGTTTAAAGTGAATCTATGATTAAAAATTAGGAAATTAACATGGTTTCATGTATCTATATATGTGGTTTGAGTTTCATGACATGTGTAGGCCATTTGGAAGCTTCTAAGGCACCCTTATGTGGCCTCCAATGCTCAAATTCGAATTGCCTTCAGAGGAGATTTGGATAAAGGTCAAAGAAGGATATGTGTCCTATTTGGATTGTAACTCTATGAGGTGTCTCATCATTTTTTATTTGGATTAGAACTCTATGAGACACTTAGGGGATATGTGTCTCATTATGAGCTATTTGGTTGTAACTATATGAGATTTTAGTGGATCTTCATTAAATAGGGTAGCTTCTTATGCTTTTGTATAAATAGAAGAGCCTTCTCCTTTGAAAGGCATGTGTAAAGTTGGAGATATGCTCATGTTTTTAATAGAGAATTTGGAGCTTATACTTGGAGATTTGAAGATTTAGTTTTGCTTGCATATGGAGCTTCTTAACTTTCCATCCTCATACACCATTGGAATGGCTATATAATGATTGTGAGATTTAATTTCTTTTATAGATTAAAATTTATTTGATTTCTTAGTATTAGTTTTAGAATGACTATGTAATCTTTGTTTTTCTAAAAACATTTCAATATGGAAGATTTATGTATTTTCTAATTGAATTAAGTTTGAGGCAAGGGTTCATAGTTATTTAGTTTCCTTTCATGTTATGTTATTTACTTTCTTAGATTAAACCATCAATTCATTGTATAATTGAATAAAGGATCAGGCCAAGAAGGTGACTTCAAATTGGGTGATTGAATGTTCAACCTATGCAATCATTGAGCTTTACTTTTTCGTGCTTTTATATTTGCTTTTAAGATCCTCATTTAATTGCATTAAGTGATATTCCTAAAGATCATTCTAAGAAATTGATTTAATCATATTTCAAGATTGAATGGTTGAATATTTGATACATGCAATTACTCAGTAATTTTCTGCGCTCTTTACTTGCTTTCCTAGGACATTAGAAGTTAAAGTATAAATAGTTGTTTACACATCATCTCAAGAAGGTAACACTTCATAATTGAATGTTGGAGTAACTTTGATTTCATAGGTTAGTTGAATTTCATTTTCATTATTTGATTTCATAGATTAGATGAATTGGTTTTTGTTATTTTGTAGTTAGATTGATCTAAACTGAAAGACAATTTCTAGCACATACAATGCACACATGCTTCACAAGTTCACGAAACCCCCAGGTCGACAAATTAAATGACAGGCAATCACTTTGCCCCAACATTTTGGCGTCGTTGCCAGGGAAGTGTGCATAGGAACTAGCTTTCAGTCTAGAGTTCATATTTTTTCCAGTTTTTTCCTAGATGCATGATTAAAACATGTAGATATATAAATCATTTAGTTGCATATCATTTTAATAAAAAATATATAAAAATGTTATATTAACCTATGGACAAAGGATCTAGAATGTAGATCAAACATTCTTTGGAGCAAAAGGACTACATTGAGGAATGTTGTCGAAAAGCGATTATGCCACGACATTCATCCGTTCTTCAAGAGATATTTGCGGCAAATCTAAAGGTTGAAACAATTTCTCATGTCCTCATACACAATCAGGTACATTTTGCAAATTTGGATATGAACATTTTAGAAAGTTTAATCCATAAATGGCTCCATTGGAAATATTCATATACTTGAAAATTTTAAAAATAAAAAAATCTTTCAAGTAGGATAAACTAGGAAATAAAATCAAAGCTTGATTGCATTTTTTTTAAGTTTTTAGAGTTTAAAATCTTCTAGAATTTTATTTATTTTCTTGCATTTCTTCATTAACCTCACAAAAATAGTTTCAATAAAAAAAATAAAATAAAAAATTCATGTTTTGATAATAAAAAAATTATGTTGTATTTTCAATTAAAAAAAAAAAAATCTTCATGTTTTTGAATAAGGAAAATGTAGATTTTTTTTATTTTTTCCTAAAGAAATTGACAATCTAGGTTCTCATGCGATCTGAAAAAAATATTTTGGCATTAGCTTGGAATCTAAATCCATAATTTCTCATTTAAAAAAGAATAAAAAAAAAAAAAAAATAGATCTTGCTTTAAAAACGTTGCATATTTGGCATATCAAAGGTTCAAATGATTCCATTCTGATTCGATATGGATCGATTATCTCCTGCAAATCTCCTTCCAGAGTCATTTTCAAGTAATGGCATGACTGAACAACTTGCATTGATATGGAGGCAGATTAGAGTGCCCCTTATTGCTCCATTGTTGAGATTTGTTGTTGGTTTTTGCTTGATAATGTCTCTAATGAGAAGGTTTCATCAAATCATACATATCTCAATCCATGCCTGATATACATCTGAAGACTGCAAAGCTCAAGGATGCTCCCTCGAGTTCACCCAAATCACAGATTTGAATGGCGGGCACATTGAGGTATGCATATCTCTGAGAGTCCACCCAAATGAGAGGCATATCAAGGTTGCGAAGTTCTAATATGTATATCTCGAATTCTAAAGGTTACCAGTGGCCATTAGAAATAAAGAATAGCAGTCAAGCTACAAATCAAATTGAACCCAAAAAGCCAGAGTCCAATACTTGCAGAGGAAATGCATAGCAGCGTAAAAATGTCATTGTTGAAACATTATTTATGAGTAAACCGAGGAAAATTTTGGAAAACTAAGACATGGGTTTTTCTTAAAATAGGTCTAATTAAATAACCCAAAAAACGTTTTCCTTAATTTCACAATCGTTTGAGAGAAATTTGAGATTCTTTGGGACCCCGTTTCGCTCACTGTGTGAGGAAAAACAATTTTTTACTTACTGCCTTGAGATCCTGCGAATCATTGAAACAAATCCACCTTCAAGCAAAACAAACATTGTTACAAGTTTTATGTGCCATGAATATCTTATGGATTTGATGATGATTCAACGTGCTATGGTTAGATTGTTATTGCTCACTTAAATATCACCTTACCTCCTTTTGGAAATTAATGAGAATTTTTCGTATCTTTCCCACTAATCCGAAAGTGCACGTCGTATTGAGAAAATGCAGCTTTGTGACTAAATGGGAGCATAACACCATAGTTAGTTTGGTGTCCACATATGATTGTCGCGGTTGGCAGGTAGAGTCCCCACCATGTTGGAGGGATTCCTTGATGCGTAAGCAATACCCTCACAATCCATATGGATTACTTGCCCATACCGGAGATCTATTTTGGGGAAACTGTTATGAGTTTTATGCACCGCGGTGCAAGCATTGCCAGCACTTAGCTCCGGAGTATGCTGCTGCTGCGACCAAGTTGAACCCTGAGTTGGAGGAAGTCGTTCTGGCAGTAAAGCATATTTTTGCAAATAGAATGTCCTCCTTTCAGTGAGGTTCAAGTCACATGGCAAATGCATTCACACTGCCTAGTCAAAATGCTTTAACATGTTTCAGATTTTACACGTGAAAACATTTTTTTTTTTTTTACATGGCAAATTTCATTTTTATTAAGAATTTTTTTATTTTTTATTATGTCTTATGTTTTCAATAAGTAATGTTTTTTAAATAAAATGATTTTAATGTTTGGTTTTGTTATGTTTGTTATGTTTTGTATTAATGAAATATAATGTTTGTATATATTTTAAGTTTGTACATATGTTTATTTTTATTTTATGTTTTCTGATTGGTATGTTAATGTTTTGTTTTTCACTTTTTAAATTTTGTAAATATTTCATTATTTTTATTTTTATTTTTGTATAAAAAAAAAATAAAAATTGCCATGGAAAATTATCATAAAAATTGATGTGAAATTCAATTCATGATTGGAGAAAAGTAAAAAAGAAAAAAGAAAAAAAGGGAAACTTTGAGATGATTCACTTACACACTTGTCGAAGCAAGAAATTAAAATAAAAACAAAAATTAAAAATAATAATAATAATAAATATTTGCTAGTTTTTCTGAAAGAGGCTGGCTATTTGTTCGTAAAAAATAAATAAATAAATAAAATAAAATTGCATAGTTGTGTGTACTTAACTGTCTGTTCAAGAATTTAGCTACAGAAATTGTGCACATTGTGCAGCTGACCAACAATTCTGCAGCTAATCGACAATTCTGCAGCTGAACAACGTTTCTGCAGCTGATCAACAATTCTGCAGCTGGAAAACCATTCTGCAGCTATGCATTTAAATCAATGATTTATTTGTCAAACTGTGCATTCTAACCAGAAATTCATGATTAACATGCCATTTCATCTGCTTACATCATCTTTCACTGTAGCATCATGTTCCCATGCCACATTTTACATGACAATTTTCATTGTTTCATAAAAATTTCAAAACAGTCTAACTTTCTCATACGACATCAAAATTCGATGATTCAAGCGTCTTTGGAAATATCTCGACGAGATCTACAAAATGAGGAAGCTATTGTTAGATTTTGAAACAGTAAAGAATGAAAAATTTGCTAAAAAGAAACAACATGTAATTTGAGGCACTACTTTTGACACAGGTATAAACTCTTTTGGTTTTTTTTCATGAACTTGTTTAATAGTACCGATTCTTATTTTTTTATGTAAATGTCATTAATGGAGAGATTGATCACCTCTCTATTTTGATAACCTTACAATCCATTGGAGAAGAAGTACTAGTTTTTGTAGGTTCTAGGAGGAAGAACATATGACTATAAGCAAATAGTGTCTCTCAAAGACCACATTTATTTCACAAGAAAATGATCAGAGAAACAATAGATATGAAACATCAATGCGTGAGCACATTCTAATGCATATCAGATCCAACAGTTGCAAGCCTTTCAGATGACAATGTTTCCATTGCATCCATACTCCTTCAGTCAATAAAACCTTCATCTCATTTCCTTTGTAGTCGCATTGCATTTCACTTAGTCAATCAATAAAATTCTCATCTCATTTTCCTTCACTGCTCTTTTTTTATTCATAGAAACTATATTTTCCTTTCTTGCTTTCACTAACTCATAACCCATTTTCATAAAGACATTCAGCTCGCTTACATGCTAATTTGTCCTTTTACTTTCCATTCACTTGTCATTTTCCTTTCCGTTAAATAAACCTTGATCCACTACAAAATTTTCCATTCATAGTCCTTCAAGTTCATTGTTTCATGCTCGCGTTAGATGATGGAGGATTCCTTAAGGCCTTCCTTCTAACAAGCCTTGGCCTATCGACATCAACACATTATCTAGATTCAGGGCTAGAGTCATTATTAGTACCTTGAGGCTTGTACGCATCAATGACAAGCTGTCTCGCTGACAATCATGGGAATACATCAATGTCCCTTGATCGTTAGATCTTGCAAGTGGCTCGACATCGGCTCATTTATTCACCCTTCGCAAGATGTACTTAGTTACCTTGGCACTCGTTGACATTAATGGCGAGTTTTCCTCGCATTGGTTAACGACATTCATCAATGGTCGGTAATCCAATGACCTCTCTTCATGCTCGACACCAACATATTTATTCGCATGACTAGAGTTGTACCATCAGTTTTATAGCGATTGAAGACTATATAATTTCAGCATTTTGCAGCAGATACAATAGATTTAGCAGCAGAAATAAATAATCCACTTCACAACCTCATCCACCATTTCTGCAACCAAGAAGCAGATGAATTCTACATTTCATTCCATTATCCAAAAGCAGCCACACTCTTCAATTTCCATAACTCATGCACATTGAAGGTAAGTGAAGGTATGTGGTTTTCTAATTTTTAGTCATGCAATTCCTTAAAATACTAAAATTGTAACTTTGGGAAATTCCTCACTTCCTCTTTCACATTGTCATATCTTTAGTTGGGGGAAGGACATCATTTTCATACATCATACACCATCACACATTTTCATTTCATCCTAACATACTTGTCCTAATCAATTATTATCTTTTGTATCCAAAAGGTTTCAACCGTATGTATACCCTAGGAAGATTGTACAACCCTACACGCGGGGGGGTGCGGGGGGGTTGCATCTCTTTAGTTTGATGGATAATATAAAAAGAAGGATTGGCTGTTTCTCCATGGATGTAGCCCAAACTGGGTGAACCATGTATATCTGTGTCTCTCTTGTTTTATGTGTTTTATGTGTTTATATTTCTGCAATATTTTATGTGTTTCATTGCTCTGTAATATATAATTTTCTAACAATTGGTATCAGAGCTGAAGGTCTATTTGGATAATAAACTTGCAAGAGAGAAGGGTTCCTAGTTCGAATGGGAGCAATGGCGGAAGATGGTAGGTTTAGGGTCAAAAAATTCAACAGCCAAAAATACCAGCTATGGAAGAAGCAGATGGAAGATTATCTGTATCAGAGAGATCAATACTTACCTTTGAGTGGACAGACAAAGATGCCAACAAGTATGACAGACACAGAATGGAATATTCTTGACAGAAAGGCACTTGGAACAATACGGTTGTGCCTAGTAGCGTCAGTAGCGTTTAACATTTCAAAGGAAATGACAATAGAGGGTTTAATGTCGACATTGGCCAAACTATATGAAAAGCCTTTGGCCTCAAATAAGGTATTTCTTATGAAGCGTTTATTTAATATGAAGATGTGAGAAGGTGGATCTGTTGCAGACCATTTAAATGATTTTAATACAGTTACAAGTTAGTTAAGTTCTATAGGGGTAACTTTTGATGATGAAGTTAGGGCTCTGTTATTTCTGTGCTCATTTCCAGAAAGTTGGAATGGTTTAGTTATGGCCATTAGTAACTCTATCTCTAGATTTAGTACTTTAATATTTGATGATGTTGTCGGTGCAATCCTTAGCTAGGAAATGCGACGGAAAAGCTCTGGTGAGACATCAAGTAATGCTTTGACTGTAGAGACTAGGGGAAGAAAAATGGAAAGAGGAAAGAGCCCAAGATACTGCAGTAAGTCAAGAAAAGGCAGATCCAAGTCCAGATCAGGGATAGTGTGCTGGAAATGCAGGAAGAAAGGACACCTAAAGAAAGATTGCAAGTCTTGGAAGGGAAAATAAGGAGATGCGTAGCAAGAAACTAAGCATGAAGCGAATGTAACAAGTGATGTGTTGCAAGATGCTTTGATTCTTTCATTCAAAAATATTATTGATGCTTGGGTGGTAGATTCAGGGGCCTCATTCCATGCCACACCTGATAGGAAATATTTTTATGATTATGTTCAAGGAGATTTTGGACAAGTTCGATTGGGTGATGATAAACCCTATAAAATCATCGGAATGGGTACAGTTTTCATAAAACCGCAAAATGGAAATCAGTGGCTATTAAAGGAGGTAAGGCATGTTCCAGATCTGAAGAAAAATCTGATTTCAACAGGGTAGTTGAGAGGTGAAGGTTGTATAACTACTTTCATAGATAAAACCTAGAAGGTCACTAAAGGATCCCTGGTAATATCGAAAGGAGGAAAGGTTGGTATATTGTATTTATGCAATGGTATTTCTAATTCTGTTAATGCTTTAACCTCTACAAGAGAAGATACGACATTGTGACATCATAAGTTTGGGCACATGAATGAGAAGGGGATGTAGATTCTTCACTCAAGAAATTTGTTACCTGGTTTGAAGCATGTTGATATAAAATTTTGTGAGAATTCTGTTTATGGAAAACAGAAGAGAGTCAGATTCCTTAGAGTTGGGAAAGCAAAAAAAGAGCGAAAAATTAGAGCTTGTGCATTCAGATGTATGGGGACCTACTCAGGTATCATATCTTGGTGGCTCTCATTATTATGTTACCTTTATTGATGATGTAACCAAAAAAACCTGGATTTATTGTATTCAAAATAAATCTGATGTATTTAATACTTTCAAGAAATGGAAAGCTTTGGTTGAAAATGGCACAGGAAAAAGGTTGAAGTGTCTCAGATCAGAAAATGGAGGTGAATTGCAGCAAAGAGTTTGATAGGTAGTATTCAGAGAATGGAATTTGTAAAGAGAAGACAGTTCTAGGAACACCACAAGAAAATGGTGTGTCAAAAAGGATGAATATGACAATCATGGAGCATGCAAGGTGCATGAGATTGCATGCAGAATTGCCTTTATAATTTTGCGCAAATGTTGTAGATACTGTTGTTTATCTAATAAACAAAGGGCCTTCAAGTTCTTTGGATGGTGGTATTCCAGAGAAGGCATGGATAGGTAAAAAGGTAAACTACTCTCTTTTAAAGACTTTTGGTTGTGAAGCCTTTGTCCATATTAATAAAGAAAAAAAAACAAAGCTTAAGGCAAAATCAAAGAAATGTACCTTTATTGGATATGGTGTTAATGATTTTGGTTATTGCTTATATGATTATGAAAATCACAAAATCATTAGGAGCAGAGATGTAATATTCAATGAAAATGTTTTGTATAAGGATCAGCTATAGGAAAAGAAACGGGAAAAAGAAAACAGAGAATACACAGTGCTTGACGATATCACAGGAAAGGTGATGGCGCCTGAAAATCATAATGATCAATAACCAGAACAACAACCACAATAGCAACAAGCACTTCAAACACCTGAAAGTGGTGCTAGAATATCTATGAGGATAAGTAGACCCCCTGAATGATACTCTCCTTCATTATATTATGTATTGTTGATTGATTCTGGTGAACCAGAATGTTATGAAGAAGCAATGCAGGTAGAAACTAGGAAGAAGTGGGAGCAAGCCATGAAAGAAAAGATGGATTCCTTAGCACATAACCAGACTTGGGACTTAGTCAAGTTGCCTACAGGTAAAATCGCATTGTAGAATCAATGGGTTTACAAGTTGAAGGAAGAAGATGGAGGTAGGAAAAGGTATTAAAGCTAGACTTGTGGTGAAAGGGTTTGCATAGAAAAAGTGTATAGACTTTGATGAAATATTTTCTCCTATTGTTAAAATGACTTCAATCAGAACTATTTTAAGTCTAGTAGCAGTTGAAGACTTTCATCTTGAGCAGTTAGATGTAAAGATAACCTTTCTCCATAGGGATTTGGAGGAAGAGATATATATGCAGCAGCCACAAGGATATGAGGTAAAATGGAAGGAAAAACTAGTGTGCGGGTTGAAGAAGAGCTTGTATGGCTTAAAACAGGCTCCAAGGCAGTGGTATCTAAAATTTGATAGGTTTATGTCTAAACAAGGTTATACTAGATGTCACTCTGATTATTGTGTTTATTTCAAAATGCAAAATGATGGCAGCTATATTATATTGTTATTGTATGTAGATGACATGCTTGTTGCAGGTTCTAACATGTAGGAAATAAATTTGCTCAAAAGGAAATTGGCAAACTCATTTGCAATGAAGGATTTGGGTGCTACAAAACAAATCCTTGGTATGAGAATAACTAGAGATAGGAAGAATCACAAATTAACATTGTCTCAAAGTGAGTACATACAAAAGGGTGTTGAAAAGATTTAATATGCAAAATGCAAAACCAGTTAGTACACCTTTTGCTATCCATTTCAAACTTAGTAAGGAGATGTACCCAAAGACCCAAGAAGACATGGATTATATGTTTAAAGTTCCATATGCATCAGTAATTGGAAGCTTAATGTATGCAATGGTATGCACAAGGCCTGATATTGCACATGCAGTGGGAGTTGTAAGCAGGTACATGAAAAATCTAGGAAAAGAACATTGGATGGTGGTGAAGTGGATTCTCAGGTATCTGAGAGGTACCACAAATCAAGCATTATGCTTTGGTGGTTCAAACATTTCTCTACAGGGATATGTTGATGCAAATATGGTGGGTGATAGAGATAACAGGAGGATCACAACAGGGTATGTGTTTACTGTAGGTGGAACAGTTGTTAGTTGGGTCTCAAAACTACAAAGTGTTGCTGCACTCTTAACAACAAAAGCAAAGTATATTGCTACTATAGAGGCTAGTAAAGAAATGATTTGGTCACAAAGGTTTCTGGATGAATTGGGTAAGAAGCAGGAGTTGGGTAGGTTATACAGTGACAACCAAAGTGCCATTCATCTTGCAAAGAACTCTACATTTGATTCCAAGACTAAGCATATACATCTCAAGTACCATTTCATACGGTCAGCATTGGAAGATGGACAGTTGAAGCTGGAAAAGATACACACTAGCCAGAATCCTGCAGATATGTTAACAAAAGTTGTAACCAGGGAGAAACTAAGAATATGCTCAGTTTCAATTGGTCTTCAAGTATGATGAAGAAGATGAGAAACAACCAAATCCAAAGTGGAGTCATTATCTAGCAAATGAAGCAGCGGTGGAGTTTCTATAATCAGTCTCCAAGTGGGAGATTGTTGGGTGTGGACCCTGATTATCTTTTATATTCAAAGGGTTTCAGCCAGATGTATACCCCAGGAAGATTGTGCACCCCTCCATGTGGGGGGGTGCAGGGGGGACTTGTCCCTCCCATGTGGGTTTGGAGGGCCTAATCCCTCGCCGGCTGGGGGGTCCAGGGGCTAGTGGTCCCTCGGTGGGGCTTTTGGGGGCAGCGCCCCCAAAGCTAAAAATTAGATGCAAAATTGCCTTGTAAAATGTTGTAATTTTGTAGTCAATCTGGGCCATTCATTAGGCGGAGATCTGATGGTAGAAGTTATGTTTAATTTAGGGTTTTTTTCCCTAGATGGCATTTCCTCGCTATATATGAGGGAATTGTATTGTGTCTATGTAGATTTGTATTCTGAGTAAGGAAGAGAGATGATATTGAGAGCAAAGAGGGAGTTACATTGGATCTATTGTAGGTTGTATCTCTTCAGTTTGCTGGATAATATAAAAATAAGGATTGGACGTTTCTAAATGGATGTAGCCCAAACTGGGTGAACCACGTATATCTGTGTCTCTTTTGTTTTATGCGTTTTTTGTTTTTATATTTCTGCAATATTTTATGCATTCCATTTCTCTGTAATATATAATTTTCTAACATATTCGCATGACTAAAGTTGTACCATCAGTTTTATATCGATTGAAGACTATATCATTTCGGCATTTTGCAGCAGATACAATAGATTTAGCAGTAGAAATAAAGAATCCACTTCACAACCTCATCCACCATTTATGCAACCAAGAAGCAGATGAATTCTACATTTCATTCCATTATCCAGAAGCATCCACACTCTTCAATTTCCATAACTCGTGCACATTGAAGGTAAGTGAAGGTATGTGGTTTTCTAATGTTTAGTCATGCAATTCCTTAAAATACTAAAATTGTAACTTTGGGAAATTCCTCACTTCCTCTTTCACATTGTCATATCTTTAGTTGGGGGGAAGGGACATCATTTTCATATATCATACACCATCACACATTTTCATTTCATCCTAACATACTTGTCCTAATCAATTATGATTGCATCATGGTTCAAAAAGTTATATGATTTGCAAATAATGCCTAAATTATGAGCACACTATATGGCTAATTTTAAAGATGCATTCTTAAATATGTTTAATGAATCTTGTTGCAACAAAAAGAAACAAGGTATTGAAACACAAGAACCAATACCAATTAGAATTTGGTTGAAACACAAGAACCAACCAAACATGTTGCAATTCAATGTATGACAAGGGATACTTTGCAAAAATAAATAAAATTGTCAAATGCAAAGTTTAAGGACATATGATATAAGCCAAGCTCATTCAAAAGCAAAGACGTTGCGAGCAAATCAAAGGAATTAATGCAATATTTGTATGAGGACATGCAATTACTCTAGTTGGGGGTTATGTTGGGCCTCCATAATGTCTTCAAAATGACATCCACTTTCACCTTTATCGCCACCATTTCACTCACATGTCGCAACTCCATAACCATATAACCTTTCATTAGCCACCATTTTCATAAATATATGGGTTACGATCCTTATTTACCAAAGTTATTTATTTTATGTGTTTAAAGTGAATTTATGATTAAAAACTAGGAAATTAACATGGTTTCATGTATCTATATGTAGGTAATTTGGAAACTTCCAAGGCACCCTTATGTGGCCTCCAATGCTCAAATTCGAATTCCCTTCAAAGGAGATTTGGATAAAGGTCAAAGAAGGATATGTGTCCTATTTGGATTGTAACTCTATGAGGTGTATCATCATTTCTTATTTGGATTAGAACTCTATGTGACACTTAGGGTATATGTGTCTCATTATGAGCTCTTTGGTTGTAACTATATGATATTTTAGTGGATCTTCATTAAATAGGGTAGCTTCTTATGTTTTTGTATAAATAGGAGAGTCTTCTCCATTGAAAGGCATGTGTAAAGTTCAAGAAATGCTCATGTTTTTAATAGAGAATTTGGAGCTTATACTTGGAGATTTGAAGATTTAGTTTTGCTTGCCATCCTTATACACTATTAGAATGGCCATCTAATGATTGTGAGATTTAATTACTTTTATAGATTAAAGTTTATTTGCTTTCTTAGTATTAGTTTTAGAATGGCTGTGTAATCTTTGCTTTTCTAAAAACATTTCAATATGGAAGATTTATGCATTTTCTAATTGGATTAATTTTGAGGCAAGGACTCATAGTTATTTAGTTTCCTTTCATGTTTTGTTATTTACTTTCTTAGATTAAACCATCAATTCATTGTATAATTGAATAAAGGATCAGGCCAAGAAAGTGCCTTCAAATTGGGTGATTGAATGTTCAACCTATGCAATCATTGAGCTTTATTTTTTTGTGCTTTTATATTTGCCTTTAATATCCTCATTTAATTGCATTAACTGATATTCCTAAAGATCATTATAAGAAATTGATTTAATCATATTTCAAGATTAAATGGTTGAATATTTGATACATTCAATTACTCAGTTATTTTCTACACACTTTACTTGCTTTTCTAGGACATTAGAAGTTAAAGTATAAATAGTTGCTTACACATCATCTCAAGAAAGTAACACTTCATAATTGAATGCTGAAGTAACTAAGCATACATTAGTTGTTTTTTATTTCACAAGTTAATTGAATTTCATTTTCATTATTTGATTTCATAGATTAGATGAATTGGTTTTCATTATTTTGTAATTAGATTGATCTAAACTGAAAGACAATTTTTAGCACATACAATGCACACATGCTTCACAAGTTTGTGAAACCCCCGGGTTGATAAATTAAATGACAAACAATAACTTTGCCCAAATAGTACCCACTTATCTGCACAAGAAGACATTACTAATGAAATCTCTCAAACCTCCTTTTAAAGACAAAGATTTCTTTTCTCTTCATGATCACAATTGATGTTTCGATGGGTGGCGATGACATGATCCTTAGTCACAGTTCCTAATAGTTTGGAAATATTGTAATTATTGTACTATGATTGTTGTTTGACTTCTTCTATATGCACATTTTTAGGAGAACTGTGAAAAACATTCCCAAACTGGGATATGATAATGTTCCTCCAGAAATAAATCGCCTGAGGTGTAGAGTCAACTACCATGCTCGAAGTCGCTACTAGATATTGAGAAAATGAGAGAAGTTTTAGCCTCAGGAATAAGGAATCATACAGACTGATCACACCCATACATGACTCTACATCTAAGATTTTAGAAGGGCATGGTTAACCTTTCATTTTGTAGCTTTGTTAGATCATGAGCAAAAAGGGAATGTATGGGGGTCTAGATTAACATCATGCTTTCAGTTGATATGTTATGTATTTAGTATTGTTCTTTATGTATATATGACCAATGTAATTTACTTGCAAGTAAAAGAAAAGAGGGAACAAGAATGGAAGATGGAATCGAGTTGAACGTTGTGCAACTAGGGTTTCAACTAGCAAAAAAAATAGTTCCATACAAGCTTCTAGGACCATTCAACAATCCCAAAGGCATGACATCATAATATGGTTGAATAATTAATTCCATGAAAATAAAGCAAAAATACAACTGACATACATTTTGCGAGGGTTGGGATCAATTGTCACATAATGGCTCGATATAGTTGCCCAAGGTACTATGACAACCAACTTCGAGATGAATGATATTATTATTAAAACTAATATACTTGATGACATGTGTAGTAGCAAACAAATATACATTCAATATAGTAAATGAACATCAAAATTTGTTCATCAGCTCATGTAAGCCTCAATGGCTTTGCAACAACATTGGCAACAAGTACTTTAGGCTATCAAATAACCATATCTACTCTCTTCATAATTTCTCTTCTCTCATAGTGTAAATACTTCTTATCATAATTTAAACAACTATGCAGAGATCAATTGGGCATGTAATAGTCATTAGACATGAGAAAGTTGTGAGGAAGTTCAAGAGTCATGAGGATATGCAAAAGGTCAAGTTAGGTGAACAACCACCTCATTTCTATAAATATACCTCATGTATCATTTTAAAGGACTTTAGTGCTTGAGATAGGGATAAGATTGGATAGTTGATTTATGCTTGAAGAGCTAGAGGCACTTAGTTCTTAGCAGCTAGTAGGTTGATTTGTGGTGAGGCCAGGGAATTCCTTTGGAAGTTGGTATGAGCATCCCATGTTCCAGTATTGGACTTTGATGGACTTGTTGAATATGTACATTGAGTTTGCAAAATTAATAATGGGAAGTTATTCTCTTTCAGTGTTGATTCATGTGCATCTTCATAGTGGTTGTATTTGTTATCTGTTATTTCTATTATGTTTGTATGTGTGCTTTTATGTCGACAATATGTTAATGAACTAACTCATGGCTTATGGCTTCCATGTCTGCTTTGAGTCCTTACTTCCTTATTTCATGCTATGCTGGTAACTTATTGTTAACTAATTGCAATTCACTTCTCGCACTTTCCAATAGATGTATGTCTGAGATGGTTTTAGCTCACTAACCCTTGTTGAGACATGCTCCTTCTTATTGTTTTGTTGTTACATTCTTGTATGTCGTTCTGGAGGTTATCAATGGTTGGATGATTTCACTCTTATTTTCAAGGCCTTTCATTCTTTTTCTTATGCTAATACCTTTTCATTTTGATAGCCAAGAGTAGAAATTTTCATGGTGGAAATCGGGCCAACATATCGGACAGGGCTTCTATACCAAATGTTGTGAGGCCTAATTGGGACTTCACAAGGGGGAGATCACTTAACTATTGGTGGGATATTTTTCCAATCAACAAGACCTTTTTAGATGTTATAAAGGATTGGACGAGTTGCTTATCAACTTTCTCTTCTAACAAATATAAAAATTCATATTATATTTAATGTGTCCTTGTTAAAGAAATATGTACATGACTCAGCTCATATAATTGATTGGAATGTTGTATAGGTAGAACTAGAGGGATATTCCTAGCAGAACATCTATGTATTCTAGATCAAAGGGTAGTCATGCTCTGGAGTAGAGACATAGCTCAAGTGAAAGTTAAGTGGAAGCATTTCAACCCAGAATAAACAATTTGTGAGTTAGAGGATGCTTTTAAAGAAGCATATACATCTCTATTTTAGAAAGCTAGAATGAATTCTAGAGTTTATGAGCAGACACTGGGACAGTGTCAAACTCAAGCGAGGGAGGATGTGATATCCCCTAACTCTTGGAGTTTATATTGTAAATGTGTATTTATGGCTAAGTGTGGTTGTGCTTTAACTTTTAAATACTTATTTGAAAATAGTTTATCAATATGATAAAACTGATAGAGGATAAATGTAAATTTGTATTTATGATGCTTTTAATAAAATAAAATATCTGGAAACTAATGTTGAAGTTACACTTGGTTGAATGGCTGCAAGTTAATTATTGATATATATTACCACTCATTAATCCCTAGGAATATAATCTAAAGGATTAGATTATTAATGATCATCGAAGTAATTCATCATTAACTTCCCTAAAAGATGGGAGGTTGCCTTTGAGAGTGGGGAATTGGAGCTCGTAAATGAGCGAGTAATTACTTGCCATCTATTGGGTGAGGTGGAGGTAGTCACCAACTACCAACTGATTGGTAAGAGGGAAATACACTTTTTGGTCACCTTGCTAGAAAAAGGAGTCATGCAAAACTAATCTAGTGAGAGACAAGGAAGCACAAAAGTGAGATAGAATTTGTAATGTGTAGACTTAGTGCTCAAGGGGACCCCTTTTTGGAAAAGGTTTAATGGTTGGGAGGAGTAGGTGATCTCAACGATAGTTTCTAGATTCTATTTATCAAATCAATATTCCAACTCTACATTTTCTTTAGAAAATCAAATTTGTGATTTTGTTTAAGTTTTGAGAATAGAAATATTGATTGGAGGAAATTCAAATTTTATTTAGTAAATTATGACATTCCTATCTTGGAATTATTTTCTTTATTCACATTAGAAATTTAGTTATTTCATAGGTTCGAAGACAAATTTTCAGTCAATATATTCATGATGTAAAAGTTTCTTGAAGGGTTTTTGTTTTGATGTTAAGTGTTTCATATTATTTAACAGGAAAAAAAAATTATATATATTATATATATATATAATTTGTTGGATGATATAAATTGTGTATGTTGTTTTCTTAAGGACTTATATAATGGATTGGAGAAAATCATTGATAACCTATAAGTGTAAATTTAGGTCATGTAGCTAAGATATCCAGGATACAAATTCGTAATCAACCTTAAGAATCTGTTATGCAAATTAAAGGTATTGATACAGTGAATTTACACTGAGAAGTTTATAATTATTGTAGGACAACATATATTAGAAAATAAATTCCAATAGAATAGAAAAGAAAGAACAAAATTTGAGGGAAAAACTTTGTAGGAAACTACCAAGACCTTAATGGTTTAGTTTACTGTAAAGAGACAATTAGTCTTGTTATGGGTATATAGAGTATTTAAACTTTATAGAAGAAAGGCTTACTACCAATATAAAAGTGAATGAACTAATTATGTGAAATATAACAAGTAGACTTTAAAATAGGCACAACAGAACTTCTAAATGAACAATAATATTCATTTCATTAGAAGTAAAGTGTTCACTTATATATATGATTATAGTATATACACTGCAAATGCAATGATGGTCAGAAATATTACCATAATGCTAGTAAACAAAAGTTACAATAACCCCAAGTCTTGGATAATATTTATCCATTAATTAAATACATTGTTAGGCATAAAAGGCACGAAGAATTAAAGTCTTCCATTATGGAAGTAAAAGGTTGAGGAACTCGGTCTTCGAATTGAAAGGAAAAAAATAAGAAACCTTGGTATTTTACCTTGAACAAGTAGTCTTGCATAGGCAAAAAGATAGTCCATAGTTTCAAGTTAATCTTACCTAGAAGGATGAAATTGATTTCTCCATGAGCAGTAGAATTCTAGGCCTCTATTCCAAAGGAAAAAGTTTCAAAACTTAATTGTAATTACTTTCAAAGCTGCATTGAAAGAATTAAAATCCACCGATATAATGAAAAGAACTATAAAGTCATAAATAAGGCGAAAGAGAATACTATAAAAAAAGTATACTTGGAGAAGTGTTTTGTATGAAGAATATTCTGCTACGAATGTACTAATATAAAGAACCTAGAATCAAAGAAGTTCGCATAAAATATACTTCCTTTTCAATTATTTTAGAAAAATATACATAAATTATAGAAAGGTTTCTATAAATCGAAAGAATAAAGGAAGGATTCAGGTTTTTAAGACCCTGTAATAATTATGGTCTTAAATGTAACAGAATTTGGGTTAAACTGATAAAAGTATTTAAGCATGATCGTATTTATTCAGTGATAGAATTTTTGTAGGGAAAACTACTATTAAAAGAAGAAATAATACTAATCACGAGATTAGTATGAATAAACCCTTATAACCTTATAAGGTTGATTGTGGTAAACTAAATTAAAGAAAGACCCATAATAGATAAAGTAAAAAATACACCAATATAAAAATGGAAGTTACCCTTACTAAACACGTTTTTATTTTCAAAGTAATAGAGTTCTTTCTCATAAACTCGTTTCAGGAAGGTACCAAATACCTAAGAAATAAATTAATCTCATAAACAAAATCCATTATTCAAAGAAATAAATTGGTAGGGTTTTTATTTGTAACCACTGAATCAAATAATTATATAGGAATTTGTAAGAAAAAAAAAAACCCATAAAGATAAAATAAACATAATGAATTAATTACCTATATAGAGGTGAGTCATATTTCAAGAGATTTAATAGCATCGAAAGTGTAAACTTTTGCTGGAACTTAGAGAAAGACCTATTATGCTGATAGTCATAGAGATATTTGGGGATATCTACACAAAAGAAGAATACAAGGGTTTAAACCAGAGTATTTACCCTTATACAATATCAGTAATAGTAAAAATATTACGAATCGTAGCTAGAATGCTTACCCTTTTTAATGAAAACTATAGATTTTGCATTAATTCGTTGCTGGTGAAGAAAAATCGTAGCAATTCTTATAAATTACTTCAGGGCCAGCAGTTTGGACCATAAAACAAACCCAAAAGAAGGATTAAATACCCTAAAATTCTTGCAGACATGATAAGGAATTCAATATGTCTTAATGAGAAAGAGAAAATAACAAAGAACTATAATAGAAGATGAATGTGAACAAGAAAAACTTATACCAAAAGTAAAAATTGTTATCTCAGATGAATTCACTTAAAGGAATGTGAAGTTCTGCACCAGCATAATGTCGAGATAGGACTTGTATTAGCGAAAGTTATTTATTTAATGCATGCACAATATTGTCATATATTGTGCCATATATCTTTAGGGTTTTGATCACAACTGTTAAGGAAATGTTTGAATAATAATTTATGTGTCAACGCTGTAGAGGTACATGAGTGCATGGATATATGCACCAACACCTTAGAACAATCCAAAACTTATTGTTGTAGTATACCACATGGAAGTCAGAAAATTAAGCTGAGAACTATATAACAATAACTGCACCAAGTTTCTAATATGTAATGTGCCGCCAATAAGGGGAAATAATGGTTGTAAGATCATGGTTAAAGTGTGAGTAAAGTAATGTCAGAAACACCATTTAAATATATGATAAGGAAAGAGATCTCAAACAAGAGAAAATATAAATATATTTCTAGAGAGATTAATCAAATCATATAATTTGATAGGGTTACAAACACAGTGTTAATACTATATATCATCTCATGAATATCATCTCATGAATATGGGTTTGACTCAGAAACACCATTTAAATATATGATAAGGAAAGAGATCTCAAACCAGAGAAAATATAAATATATTCTTAAAGAATTTAATCAAATCATATAATTTGATATGTTTGTATCATCTCATGAATATGGGTTCGACCCAGAAACACCATTTAAATATATGATAAGGAAAGAGATCTCAAACCAGAGAAAATATAAATATATTCTTAAAGAATTTAATCAAATCATATAATTTGATATGGTTACAAACACATTGTTAATACTATATATCATCTCATGAATATGGGTTCGACCCAAAAATACGATTTCGTAGTGTTAGTGTCCATTAGTTCCAGTGATCAAATGTACTCTTTCTATGTGATTAATAGGGTCATTAAGTCAAATTGTTATATTTTCAAATAAAATTTGATACCCCTTGGTTGTCAAATGGTCATTGGTTTCTGTCTAGGTCATTGCTACTCCCTCCACTTGCTCAAGTTCACCACCACTCATCATGGTCATGTCAGCATTTAAGTGTCCTAGGTCATCAAAAGAGTTAATGTATCATGGGAAACATTCAACCAATCAGCTCTTTTTATGCCTTCCATTAGTCAACCTAGCAATCAAATCATTTTTTACAGCAGGAGAATAGGTAGCTCAAGGTAAATTTGTTGTTGCAAAGTATGCCTAAATGAGATCATGCTTCATCCAGCAAAGTGGATTTGGTGGCAGAGAAGCATAAAGGCAAGTCAATCATATCCATAGAAGAGTTAGAGGATAAAGAAGTCCAAGAGCATCCAAGGAGGCCAAAAACAAGATCAACATCTAGACAAAAGGATTAGCCACCTCCTCCTCAAACCCACCAAGACCTAGATGACATGATAGCAACAGAGTTGGAGAAAGACAAGGAGTCATTTCCCTCATCAGTACAAAAACACCCTGTTGACCCTATAGTTGCAAGCATTGGTAAGGATAGGGAATATTTGCTTGATAAGGTAAAATAGCACTTGGAGAAGCTCCTAAGGAAGGAAAATAGAGCCAAAAACCTTCAGAGGCACATGGCTAGACATTACTACACTAGGAACTAGATTTCCAAAATTAGGGTCAGAAGCATGGAAAGGAGACTTAAGAAAACCCTAATCAAGCTAAAGAAGAAGGATAACTTAGATTTTTTGGCTGATGCATCTCTAGCTGTATAGGGCATCACTGAGAGATGATAACTATGAATTTTCAACAAATTTTGAAAAAAATTGGTAAATTTTGAATTTTGGGTCAATTTTGGTAATTTCAGTTGTACAAAAGTGCGCTGCACTTTTCATCAGATGCTCCAAATGATAAGTGGCTTACATGGTTGGATGGCTCTTGACCCCTACAACATAGATATGTACTTGGTTTTCCATGTCAACTCCTAATTTTGTTAGAAAGTTCAAAAACATGTTTTACGCACTTCTACCACTATTTTTAGGCAAGCATTGCGCTTCTGGGAGTACATTTGGCAGATTGCATTTTAAGGTGGCTTAGAGGAAAATACTTGTTGGTTTAAAGCTTCTAAGGTCTAGAGGACATCCAGGGCTAGCACCACCAAGTTTCAGTTCAGCTTAAAGATCAAGAAAAATCATCCAAAATGGCTCTACAACAAGGGCGTTGTGCTTCTGATAATAAGCATTGTGTTTCTGATAAGGGCGTTGTGCTTCTGATAATAAGCATTGTGTTTCTGATAAGGGCGTTGCGCTTCTGTGAAAGAGCCCAATTTTCGAATTTTTCTCTCTCAAATTCGATTTCACTTGATGTAATTTGTCCTCCAAAGAGTTTAAATGATGTAATAAGTGTCATAGTGATGGTTAAATTTATCTCATGTAAATTTTATGGTTATTAATGCTTGTAAAGTCAACTAAGTTAGTTTAAGGCTAAATAGGGAGTTGGTTTCTAACCTCCCTAGTTTTAGGTATGGTTAGAGACTTGATGTAATCGGTTCCTATGATGATGGATTCAACCCTTGAGAGGGGGAATGTAGTTTTTCATCTATATGTAGCCTGATCTAAGTCAAATCAAGGGTTGGAAATTTGAGAGTGAGAAGCTTGGAGCTAGTGTACACTTTGCAAGAATAATACAAACAATTGCAACTATTATCTTGGGATTCTTGTGGTATGCTTTTGTGACAATGTTTTTCATCTATTTTATCATCAAATTGAATATATATTTCTCCTTAATACCATATCTATGCTTTCTTGTGATCATCTCATAGGTGTTTAACAGAATTCATAAGCCTTGTCTCTATTCTGATGAGATTTTCATGTTATGTGTTCTTTCTTCTGATAAATGAATTCATAAGTTTATGCTCATTTTGATCCTTCCATATTTCAACCATATACCACAATGACAGCTCAAATATTTCACTGATCATACCTACGTTGCCCCATTGTATCTATGCAACTGATCATTTGAAACCCTGACCTAGTTCCTAGACCTATGACTCTAGTCCAACAAACCCTAAATTCAAACCCTATTGAGTTGAATATCTATTCTAAGATCTATTTTACCTCCCAGTCAATTTATTGGTTATGAGATTGCAGAGAGAGCCCTATCTTATTTGGTAGGGCTAGCTACCAAATCCAAAGTTGGTTTGAGGTTACCTCCATTGGTCTCCTTTCTCAGCCTTGGGACACTGAGGAGTGCTAACATGTGGTATGTAAAATTCTTGTAGTCAAACCCTTTTATTTAAAAAAAATATGGATGCAAAGGTTAGGTAGATTCATTAAGAAATTATAAGGTACAAAGGACTTTATGAATTATACACAATGTTGACAACTCAACATGCCAAGGATTATAAATAGAACATTTTTACTTGTACAAAATATAAAGGGAAAATAAGCCTCAATTAAGAAAGGAAATATCTTGCAACTAATCAATGTGGTAGATAATGTGCTTAACGAAAAATTACACAAAATGAGAGGTGTGAAAGATAATGGTAATTCTCATCTCAATTAGTATAAAAATAAAATAAAATAAAAAAATTAGGTGTATTTAGTAGGGTTGTTACATTTTCCAAGACTAACAATATTGTTGAGCAACAGTTTGATCTTTTGGATAGATCAGTCATGTAAAAACTTATCATGAATTTGATAATAAGATTCCAAATATTGAAGAGGGGTCCCTACCTTGGATCAATCTATGGAATCTCATTATGAAAAACTATCTCCCCCTCATGAAGTTCTGCCCACTCCTTCAAATCAAGAAGACCCTTTAAGTGATGTGATTGAGAGTATTGGAAGGAAAAATTCTGATGCAGCCCCATCTCAATTAACAGAGCAACCTAGACCATCTCAAAAAGGTCCCCCAAATTGGCTCACCAAAAACACTTGAAAGTGTTCACCCTGATGTCATCAGAAATAGAGGAACTAGAAGTTCCACTAGACAAAATGGAGGTGATATAGATGATTTCTATTCAATTGATTATATGGATGTTTCATATGATTATGAATTGAATTTGTCTACAAATTTTGAGTCAAAATCCTTTAAATAAGTTTCTTCACATGATGAATGGAATGAAGCAATGTTGAAGGAGTATGATGCTCTCATAAAGAATTGAACATGGAAGCTTGTGGACCCTCCATTTGGAACCAAACTGATTTGATGGAAGTGGGTCTACAAGAACAAGTATAAATCAAATGGTTCACTCGAAAAGCACAAAGAAATGCTCATGGAAAAATAATTTGAAAAGAAAGAAGTTGTTGATTATGAAGAAACATTTTGTCCCACAACAAAATGGGTCAGCATCTAGACTCTCTTTGCCTTGGCATCTCATAATGGATGGAAATTCAATTAAATGGATGTGAATATTACTTTCTTGACTGGAGACTTAAAAAAAAATGCCTTTGTGTCTCAAATACAAGGATTTCTTCTAAAGGGACGAGAAAAAAATGTATGTAAACTCATGAAACCCTTATATGGCCTAAAACAAGCACTGCGAGCCTGGTATGAAAATTTAACTGATGATCTTTTGAAATTATATTTCAAACACTTTAATCTTGATGATGCAACTCTATTTGTTAAGAAAGTTGGAAAAATGTTGTTTATATTGTGGTATATGTAGATAATATGTTGATAACAAGAACAATGAGAACTATGTTGCATCCATAAGAAAGAATTGAAGAAAGGAATTGAGATGACAGATTTGGGACACTTTCACTACTACATGGGCGTTAAAGTGACCCAGCATCCAAGGTATATATTCCTCTCTCAAAATAAGTATATAGGATAATTGTTGAATTTGTTTGGCATGGATAAATTCAATATTTTATCCACTCTAATGAAACAAATATGAAGCTCACATATAAAGAATTAAATGAATTTGAGGATGAAATTACGTATAGACAACTTGTGGCAAATCTTATCTACCTCACCACTTACCAGACTAGATATTTCATTTGTTGTTGGAATTATTTCTAGGTTTATGCAAAAGTATTATGAAGGAAATTGGTTTGCTGCAAAAAGAGTTCTAAAGTACTTGAAAGGAATTCAAAATTTTATACTCAAATATTCATAAGTGAATGACTTCAGCTTGATTGGATATTTTGATTCAGACTATCTTGCATCCTTAAAGAAATAATTGAAGAAAGGAATTGAGGTGACATATTTGGGACATCTTCACTTCTACATGGGCATTGAAGTGACCCAACATCCAAGGTATATATTATTCTCTCAAAAGAAGTATATTGGAGAATTGTTAAACTTGTTTGACATGGCTAAATAAAATCTTTAATCCACTCCAATGAAACAAAATATGAAGCTCACATATAAAGAAGAAAATGAATTTGAGGATGAAAATAAGTATAGACAACTTGTGGGAAGTCTTATCTACTCACAAGTACCAGACCAAATATTTCATTTGTTCTTGGAATTCTTTCTAGGTTTATTCAAAAGCCTTGTGAAGGACATTGGTAATTTGCAAAAGGGTTCTAAATTACTTGAAAGGAACTCGAGACTTTATAATCAAATATTCATAGGTGGATGCCTTCAGCTTCATTAGATATTATGATTCAAACTTTGATGGAGATAAGGAAACACAAGTGTCTACTTTATGCTATTTTATGAGTCTTGGATCAAGAGTTGTCTTTTGTAAGTCATGTGAATAGTATTTCTAGTAGATTCCACAATAGAGGTAGAACGTGTGGCAGATGCGAAAGCAACCAAGGAGATTATGTGGCTCATGAAAATTCTTGAAGACTTGCACGAGAAACAAGTGAACTCTCCTCCCCTTATGCATGACAATACTTATGCAATTAAGTTGGCCAATAGTCTCAGATTCCATGATTGAACCAAACGTATCAACATAAAGTATCATTTGATTTGATATCGTGTAGAGGCAAAGATTATTCATATACGACATTGTTCCACAAATGATGCTTGGACTCACAAACACCCATTCATACTAAGAATGGAATGTTAAACACCTCGGGATTTGGTGAACAAGTTGTAAACATGTAAATAAAGGAAAATGAACAAATAGAATCAAGAGCGACCTTGGAATCTAAATCCCAAGGGTCACACCTCTTCATGTTATATAATGTTGTTTATATTAATGCAAACATATCAATTCAAGAGTTATTCTCCTTGGCTTGATAACAATAAATATCATTTTGTTATTGGTATTTTGTTGTTTTCAAGTTTGTAAATCTTATATATATTTATTGGTATGTTGGATCTAATGGATTCTCCGTCTTTGTGGTGTTGGTAAGCTTATTGAGTGATTGTTTATAAGAATTATACAAGAAAACCAATACCATGTATGATAAGAAATTAAAAATAAAGGTAAGTTAAAACAAATTGTGTTCTTTAAAATTGTAAATGGTTCAATTATAAGCATTCTAGATAAACAATAATTTGATGTTTTAGGTGAAAGGATGTACATGGATATACATGTAAATAAAATGAATAATGGTGTGATTTCTAACTCCCATCTACCATTAATGTTGGCTTGATGGGGCCTGACCCAAGTTCAAAGTTATCTGCGCCAACCAACAAAACCCTAAACTGTTGGCCCTTTCAGAAACAACCCACGTAGTGCAACATGCAGTCCCACCCGAAGCAGTATTGGGGGATGACAAAGCTAAGTTTTTGCATCTAGAGGCATGTGTGATAGGTTCCTGCGCTCCTGGGGCTTATTTTCTATTTTCGCGAACACTAACCCTTCTAAGACAGATAATTATAGTAATTCACTTAAACAGTATCTATACCTTCACAAAGGTCATGCAATATTCATAAAATGTATAAATTATATTGATTTATCACTTTCGCACAAAAGATAAACATTTATTCATATAAATTGTGATACAGAACGAAAATACAAAAACTTGCAAAAGTAAGAAATAATACACATACGCACAAGTATTGTATCAACACAGTCTTTATTAGATGTAATCGTTCAAATGCATACTCCTCTTCCCTGCGCACTCAATGGCAGGGGCCCACACACTCAGCCTACGGACTTACCAAGGTCTCCACGCACTTAGCTGCAAGAGCCTTCCCCTTCACCTAAGTACAAGAAACGGACCTTTCCTGCCTTAGCTTACTTTCCCTTACATAGATTGCTATCAATTTATTATCCCTTAGACTCACTACGACTCTTTTATTTATATCCTTGCTTTTACAATACCATGGTCCGCAGACCATGGGCAGGTCTCAAAACCTTCCTATCACCTACCCACCTAAGGGACTAAATCCCCTTTGACTCTTACTATATTTGCAGTCTGCTTCCACAAATCACAGAGACTTTACATCTTTACAAAAAAGGACTTACAAAATTTAACAAAATTAACCCCAGGGACCCCATCCCAACAAGCCCCCAACACAATTTGGTGACTCATCCTTGAGTCACTTAGTTGGCACTTCAATCTTGGCTTGGATTTTGTGGAATTCCAACTTTAGAACCTGTAGATTAGTTGTTCACTGCATTGTTTCCTATTGTACCTCCCCAACTAACTTCTCTGTAGTGGGGCCTTCCACCATGAGGCCCATTGTCTAGTGAGTTTGTTGTATGCCCTTCAACTTGTTTTGTACTAACAGAGTGAGCTAGATGGCTTCCTCTGTACAAAGTTGTGTTATGACCCTAAGAATGGCCTCTTTTTAGTGTAACTCTTCAATTTTAGTCTGTAGCTACTTTCCTTCCTGTAACCGTGTGAACCTCCATCTTGGCGCTAAAGTGCATGTAGTCGACCTTATCTCATCGAACTGTTGTTATGTTTCCCTAAGATCAGTGTCAATCTTCTGCAGAGTGGGGTCCTCCTAAAGAGATGTCCAAATATCCATGGCTTGCTCAAATAATTATCTACAATCCTTGATTGTTGTGTCTAATGTGGCCATTCCTTCCTTGATTTATGCTCCAGGTTGCAACTTCAATTACAGCTCTAGAATTTGCAACTGTAGTTCAAATCGAACTCGACCAATTTCATCTTTATATTATCTGACCACCGCAACCATCTTCTAGATCTTCTCTGATGATTATGCATCTATTGTAGTGTTGATCTCAGGAAATGCATTACATGCCTATGTAATCCTTACTTCCAAGTGCTGGTTGCAAGTGGCAAATTCTTCCTTCTCCTTCAGCGACCCCATATGGCCTAGTGTTGCACACAGTTGTTTTACGTTCTTCAAGGCCTCCAAATTGACAATAATTGCTATCTTTGCAGGATCTACCATCAATCTCTGCTTGCAAACCACATAACCCAACAATATTCCATAAGGAACACAAAAGATGCATTTTTTCAAATTTAGGGCGATCTGATGTTTGCGACAAGTGTCCAACATAAGGTGCAGACTTGCAACATGGCACTTTACCAACCCAAATACAGTCCAATCATCAAAGTACACTTCTAAGAATTTGACAAGATCGTAGGTACATTCTTCAATCCAAATGGCATTACGATATACTGAAAACTTCCCCATTCTATCACGAACATGGTCTTGTTGCAATCCTCTAGCAGGATGTTGATCTAATGGTACCCCGAGAACCCATCAGTGAATGAATAGGCTTCTTGCCCTCCAACATTCTCCAGGAATTCATCTGTAATTGGTGTTGGAAACAAGTCATTAACGCATACATCATTGAGCTTCCTTAGATCTACGCATATTCAGGTTTCATCGTGATGGTTTTTCTCCTGAACTACCATAGGACTTACCTAGTCTTATTCATCCACTAGCTCAATGATCCCAACTTCGAGCATCTTATCCAACTCTTTGCTCACCTTTCCCTTATATTATGGATTCTGACAACGGAACCATTTGTTGGCTTAATAGGCCCTGACCCAGGTTCAAAATTATTTGTGCCAACCAAAAAAACCCTAAACTGTTGGCCCTTTCAGAAACAACTCCCGTAGCATACGTTGTCTTCTCACCCGAAGTAGTATTGGGGGATGACAAAACTAGGTTTCTGCATCCATAGGCTTGTGTGATAGGTTATTGTGTCTCCTAGGGCTTATTATCCTAACCCTTCCGAGACAGATAATTACAATAATTCACTTAAACAATATCTATACCTTCACAAAGGTCATGCAATATTCATAACATGTATAAATTATATTGATTTATCACTTTCACACAAAAGATAAGCATTTATTCATATAAATTGTGATACAAAGCGAAAATACAGAAACTTGCAGAAGTAATAAATAATACACAGATGCACAAGTATTGGATCAAAACAGTCTTTTAGATGTAATAGTTTAGATACATAATCTTTTTCCTTGCACACTCAGTTGTAGGAGCCCATGCACTCAACTACATGAGCCTTCTCCTTCGCCTAAGTACAGGAAACAAACCCTCCTGCCTTAGCTTACTTTCCCTTATAGAGATTTCTATCAAATTATTATCCCTTAGAATCACTATGAATCTTCTATCTATAGCCTTTCTTTTACAATACCATGGTTCACGGACCTTGGGCGGGTCTCAAAACCTTCCTATCACCTACCCACCTAAGAGAGTAAAGCCCCTTAGACTCTTACTATCTTCGCGCTCTGCTTCCACAAATCGCGGAGACTTTACATATTTACAAAAAAGGACTTACAAAATTTAACAAAATTAACCCCATCCCAACAATTAACAAGTATTAGAAGGTTATAAACCTAAAAATTTGAATATATAGCAAAAATTAGGGAGATGTCCAAGAGAGAGTAATGAATTAAGGGTCGCAATAAAATATTATAGGAACTATCATAATATTGCTTGATTAACGGAAAACCTAAAAGAAAGTCTTTGTTGATATGCTTTTAAGTTCAAGATTAGATAGGAAAAGGTGTGTACAATCCATATTCATGTTCAATGGATTTGTCCTACTATAAGGTATGCATGATTAAATTTGAACATTGACAACATGGTGCATGTTGGCCCAATAAATAAGTGATCAAAATGTTGTAAGGGAATTACTATGATCTAGATGACCATCAAGGCCATCTTAAAATTGGTTCTATTTTGAAAATTTTGGGTACATCCAAACATAAATGTAATTTCTAGACATCTGTTCATTGGGAATTTTTTACTGGTATGTTGTTAAAGCTGAGAAAAAGTTTCTACGGAAGGATAAAAGAGAGTTTAAGTCTACAAATCAACCATGATTAAATAATGGTAAATGTATCCCTAACTAGAAAAACAAAGGACAAGGGGACGATAAATAACCTTGTGACAACCAATCCAAATTGCATGCAAAGAAAATTAATTGGAAATCCAAGGACAACATTGAAAAGTGATGTGAGATCCAAAAAATATCTAGGTTCAACACAAATGAAAGTCATCCAAACATTTTTGGTTGCACTTAAAGATTCATAATCTATTTTTTTCTTGAACTTTGATCCTAAGCTGGATAAGGGAAAACAAATTATCGAGATGAAACCTAGAGTTACCATATGTGGGTTCCTATTCCACTTCCTAGAGGAATAGAAAGAGCCTGAGAATATGGGTGCCTATTCGCTAACATATCTTGGTGAAGAAGATTTTGCTACACTTCATTATTGTTAATAGAAACTTAGAACAATTTAATCTTAGTATAAGTTGTTAAGAAGTTGAAGCCATCTATGACATCGTACCATATATCTACATCATATATTGGTTGAGCCAAGGATGAAACATCTATGTCAATTGACAATGCCACCTATAGCATGACATCATTCCCATAAAAAATGAGGTATTATGTGATGTTACCTCACATGAATTTTTTGATCTTGTTTTAGGACAACCATATCCATGGAAGCATCATATTGTTTGCAAGTCTAGGACCCATAACTTCATTTTTACTTTGGGAGGTCAATTTTATAGGATATAGAAGGAATCCACCGTTATTGTTGTCTCTTTGATCACTACAAAGTAGTGTAGGAAAGTAATCTCTAAGATTGGGAAAATTGTCCCCTTCATGGTTTGATTGAAAGGTGAATGGAATATCACCTAAATCATCAAGGCCTCTGCAAGAAATATCTCTACACATCAAAATTAGGTGGACAAGATGGTGGAAGAATATAAAGATATGTTCCTCACCTACAAGGGTGCCTCTACATTGTCAAGTAAAGCATGCAATTATTTTAACATTGGGTGCCCATCTACTTAATGACTCAATATGTAGAGACTCTCTTCTAGAAAATGAGGAGATCAAACACTATATATAAGAGCTAAGACACAAGGCCCTAATTTAAACAATCTCTTCACCTTACAAAAGTCCAATTATGTTGATTCACTAAATAAAAAATTGAATATGGTGAACCCATATTAATTATAGGGCCCTGGAACCCCCAATGGGGGTGTGAGACAGTTGGAGGCCTGCTTGGGCTTGATTGGCATGATAGATATTTTAATGTTTTGGGATGGTGGTATCCCCCACGCCCTCATACACATATTCATTATGATAATATGCAACGTCGCAGATCTTGGAAGATCGATGACGTGAAAGTTGGTAATCCTTGGCACCTATAGGTAGTGGGAGTGAAGATGAAGTTAACACCACATATCCAGTGTATAAACTTGGGTCCTAAACTTCTTACGGAGCCTAAGTTTGTTGGTTAAAGGTTCGCAACACCGGGAACACAAGAGGAATACCTAGCTATTGCATATCTTTGCTTGAGGTTGGCGTATAAAGTTTGGTATGTTATAATACATCTATGTATCCTAGGTGGGGGCGACTACTTGGGATAAACTTCGCACCTGGAGGGGAAAGGAAACATTGGTTAAATTATCAGTTTCTGTGACTGGCAATATAGGCCTTCTTGATTATGTAATGTTGATTTCTATATTTTTTGGCAATATTATTTCTTTCATGGGCATGTTTACTGGTTTCTGATTTTTTATCATGATGTTTTCTCTGCATGTTGCTAATTGGGTTTCTCGATTTAAGCCTGAATTGTCAAGGCAATCCTTATGGACAGCAAGGGTTTTGTAAAATGATCATGGCCAATTCTATGGACTTAGGGCTCAAGAGGTATGGGGGACATCGTTCTTATTCTAGTGATACCTCCCACCTTCGGAGGGTTATTAATTATATATGCTTGTTGGCTCGGGTAGTGGAATTATGAAGGGATGCAGTGTTGTCCGATGCTGCATTTGTTTTTCTGACCATTCGTTAAGTTAATGCTTGTTTTTCGAGTGGTTCTATGTGCAAATTATATTCCAGGTCTGCCTACATTTCCTTTACTTCTAGCCTCTGTACAGTGGGTTGGGTCACGATCATGGGAAAGTGGGAGAAGGGTGAAGAAAGGGGTCTCAAACTTGGTAGATATGGTGAAGTCTCAGCCTTACGGTGGAGCCTCGGGTTGAGGCAGAAGAGGCAGAAGACACCAGGAAGATAAAGGAAAAGAATTAGATCCATCTTCCAGTCGGACTGAGCGGCAAAGGACCACACTACAGAGGAATGAGCAACGGGAGACTATGCGGCAGGCGACTGCACCGCAGGGGACGTTGGAGAGGGGGGTTGTGCAGCATAAGATTGTGTGGTAGGGTGTTGCGTGGCAGATGGGTCGAAAAATAAATTATGAGAATATTCAGATCACAGTCAAGGCTTACTGAGAAGGGAACCTGATGCAGGTGAAATAATTGATTGTGAACTAGGACGTAGAGTTGAAATCACAAACTGAGCTTGAACTGCCAGTCAAAGACTAGGGGAACTAATCACAGAACCTGGGTACATGTGTGGTTGTCTCACCTTGTTCAGACAGTCCATTCATCTTTACTATTTAATGAAGTGCATAGTGGCCAAAGCAATGGTTGTGACCATCAACACAACAATTCACAGTGAATTCAAGCCGAGTCTACAAGACATTCAAAACAAACTCCAGCTCATCCAACGTCGGTTGCAAAATCATAACGCTCGTCTGGGCCACATCAAGTGGCATATCCCATGTCTGCCACAATATGAATTACTAGGATCAAGTGCTAAAGATAATGCTCTAGTGGAATCGTCATGTGATTAGTTGGTGGAAACTATGACTGTTAATTTTAACGTATTTTTGATTGTTTATGTCGGGTAGCATTTATGCTTTCATTCTGATGTTTATTATTTGGTTTCCAAATTATCAGCCTTATAAGTCTTGGCTAAAAAGACTCAAACTATTTATATTTTGGATGGTTTATAATGTGATTCGGTGGCTAACAAACCTGGTTTCCCACTGGGCAGGTCGAGGCCACCAAACAACCAATATATGTGTAACCTTCATGTTTATAGATGAATGAATGAAAGGTACTACTGAGCTTACAAAAAAAAAATATAGTGCCCTGAATAAAATCATGGTCATGAAGCCATATCCAGTCCCCTGAAATGGTGATCTTTTGGATAAGCTCAATGATGCAATTTTTTTAGGAAAATTTGGTTTTAAGTCAAGTTGTCACCAAGTTCTAATCAAGTAAATTAATGTGTGGAAGATGGAATTCAAGTCTAAATAAGGTCATTTCGAGTGGTTGGCCATACCTTTTGACTTGATTAATTCCCTTGCAATGTTCATGAGAAAGATGGAAGATACTTTGTGGCCATTCGCCTATTCCTTTGTGGTCTTATATTTAAATTATTTCCTCATCTTCAATGTAAAAAGGGAGGAGAATTCAAAATATATTCAATAAGTGCTTAACACCCCACAACAACAAAAGTTGCATGCCAATCTAGACAAGTATTCATTTAGCAAGTAGAGAATATTAGTGTCTCGAATACATCATGAATGAGTGTGGTGTGCATGTAAATATGGGGAATATCTAATTCATTCATGATTGCCTAACCCTCAAAGAAATTGATAAATCTCCATACCTTCTAGGCCTCACCAAATTCTACCACATGTTCATGTTTTGGTTCTATGATATCAATTGGACCTTGATCCAAGTGACCAAGGATTGAACCAATACCAAGTTTGTTTGCTTCAAGGAATAATAGAAAGAACTCAAGGATTTGAAATTGAACCTTTGCTTGACATCAGTCCTCATTATGCTAGGTCAAAAATAGTCATTCAAGATTCAAACTAATGCCCCATATTATGTAGTCAATAGTCCTTACTATTAAATAGACATCTATAGGCTTATCACAACAAGATACTATTTTCCATGGTTCATAGGTGCCCAAGTTATGACAATAATATGTACTCCATCGTACAAACACGTCAATACCAGAATAAATATGGTATGGGAGAGTAAATGATTATCCACACCATCCACTAGTTATTCATAAATAATAGGCTTTTGGAGTATCCATCTCACTAACATGAAGGCTAAAATGTGGAATTCATTTAATTGTAAAATTGTGCTCGCTATTTCATTATGCATTAAATTTCATTGTAATGAAATTGCATTTTAATTTAATTGTAGAAAATGGAATTGACATAAAAAATCATGAACAAAAAAATAATTTAGAGATTACCCTAGAAACCCAATCTTGGAAAACCCAACAAATAATGGCCCTTCTTTTGCTTTAAATCAATCTCAATCATATATTCAAATGGCCCTAATGTCCTTCTTTGCAACTTGGAAATTCTCAAGAATAATAACTATGCTTCTTACTTTCTATGTTAATGGTCTATTACTCCTTTGGATTATGTCTTCTTCACCTTACTAGCATGAAAATAGGTCCACACAAAACTCCATATTCTCCCCCAAATTGTTTCCATAACTTTAGTTCACCTTCAAGCTGCCACTTCCTTGGATTCAATACACTCATTCATCTAGGTGGAAAGTCCAATACACTAACTAGGATTAATAAACTCAGTGGGCATCACATCATCTTTCCAGTGTATGATCTTAAAGGATGTATGCTTTGTCATGAAGTTCATTATAGTAGGATAAGCTGATAACATATCCAAATCAACTCATTTATCCAAATCTTGCTTATTAACCATACAAACCTTAGTCAATTGATTCTCCATAATCATGTTAAATGCTTCTAGTATCTTGTTGGCTTATTAATGATGAGGTGTATATAGGGACCATCCCTATGAGACCCATTTTTTTTTCTTTTTTACAAGATACCATGCTATTATTTAATTAACACATAAGCAATGCAACTAAGTTTCAAATTTTCAATCATGAAAAAATAAATATTTTCTTATTAACTAATAATTCACTAGAAACATTCATTGCGAAGACCACATAGTAATAAAAACCAACAACACTAAAAACACCTAGATATTAAGGCATATATATCAATATTCCAAAATTTACATTCAACCCTTATATCATTTACTTTTATAAGTTGGTAATTATATATACAACCGTGTTCATGTAATATAATTTTATGAAAATATGAGATAGCATTCACCAAAGGAGTAGAGATTTTATCTTGGCTTTGTTATTGCTTTCACTCCTTTGTTGTTATCCGCATTCACGTGTGTAGGATGATGCGTCCTAACCGAATGTTTTTGACTCACTGGTTGACCTCCCAGCCTACTCCTGGGGTACTCTTCTTCGCTATGGACCCCTGAGCTACAATGGGGTTGCTAGTAGAGGAAGAGAACTAGCCTATGGAGGAGAGCACTCTTGGCTCAAGAGTTCCTTCTCTAATGACCTCCACCTCACCAAACTCACTATAGGCTTCGTAGTCACCAACAATAGGGCAAAAAGTGATCCCTCTCCCATAGCTTGTCCCTTCTTTTATAGGAGGCTTCATAGGTGACACTTGGAACTTCATGCATAAATAATTATTTTTCTTACTCTAAAAGTTTGATTATTCACCCACCCATGTGTCAAATTCTGCCCAAGGATCTTCTTATTTATATACTTATATGTTTATTCAAAAATAGTATTTTCCTTCACCCCAACATGACTTCCTATTTCTTCTCCTAGTTTTCTCTTGATCCCCCTTTTATACTCCTTATTCCATGTTCATTACTAAATTCAACTAGTAGCTCTGAGATTTGGTTCCCCAAATACACCCTAGTTTATCTCAAATTGACTCTTAGATGGAGATCCTTGTGTTGGCTCTTGCCACATGGAGGTTCTCTCATGAAACTAAATTTGTCTAATTTAAATTATTATTCTTTATTTTTATTCACCACCCTATTTTCTTAATGAGGTTAAACTAAACTAGGATTAATGTTTTCAATTAACTTTATGTCCCTTCCCACCTTTTACTTATGTACTTGGAGTTACTTTATATGCACATTATCTATCTAAGAATTTCCAAACATGTGAAGGGTAGAGTTTTCAATTGGTCCAAACTTTTTATTTCTTCCTATTCTCCCTTTAACCCAAGGTTTATTCGTGTTTTAGATAACTTGGTTTTAAAACCCCTCTTACTGTATTATGTGAATTAGTATGATTATCATATCTTGATTATATTTCCATAATTTATTCTTGATTCCAAGGGTGCCAAGTCGGAAGTTCCCTTCAATAACTTCCCTTCGAAGTTCCAAAGGTGTCACTCCAATCAGTTTCTTCTTGGTGTCAAAGGGTGCCAATTTGGTTGTGCCCTTTAAGAACTTTCTTTGAAGTTCCAAAGATAAAACGTTTCTTCCCCTTCAAGCATCTAGTGACTATGAAGGGAAAAAACTAGGTGTGACAATGGAGACCGCTATCCTCTCCTATGTCGCCCTCTATAGTGAAACTAAGGGTGTTGGGGATCGAGGAATACACCTTGATGTGCACCCCCCAATAAAATCCTCATGAGTGACCCAATCTAGGGCCTTTCCCCATGGCATCGTGATCTTCAAGGCGAAGGTATCCCAACACCTTTCAGATAAAGCCATGGTAGATGTGCTAGCGGGTGAAATCAGGGATGTTGTCCCACCCCTCCCATGAAATTACATTTATTTGTATATCCTCATAACCCATGTATGGTCTTTCGACCAAGAAGCTAACTTGTGCTTACTACCACTAACATGTCATTAGAATTCACTGCAAAATTATAAATTTTACTTTAAAAAATTTTGAGCTAATAGTATGTAATTCAAACCAAACCAGAGGTTATTTATTCATCGCGTGCAAGTGCATCTGGGCAATCTCCTGCCACACTCAATAATCATTAGTAATACTTGACTCATAATATTAGTCACCAATATAATTTTGTATTGCTAAATCTTCACCATGGATTAATCATCAATAAATTCGTAATTGTGAGCAAGAACTAATGTAAACATACACTTTATGAATCCATCACATGATTAGACATAGTCATGAAATACGTCCATCACAATTATTATCATCATAACATCAAACTAGAAAAACAATTATTATCACATCTACTCATAGCAAGAGTCAAATATCCAAATCCTCAACCCAAGGTCCTCAAAGATAATGTATCAAGGCTAATGTCATATCGGGGTCACTCAAATAAAGTGGAACTGCATAAACCCCCTTTTAACAATATACTTCGTCCCAAAATATTAAAATAGGTAAGGAAATGTTTGTTGATTAAAATGTTATGAAGAGAAAAGTTTATTGTAATCTATAACAAATAAGTATGTGTGAATCATTCATGTATTGTTTTCACTTTTCTAGCAATCAATACCTACTTATCTTTATTTCATTGACCAAATATTCATCATGACAAGCAAGTTAGACAAAATTACATGTCATCCAACATCTTTAGAATATAAAGAAATAATAAGGTGCCTTATACTCGATCTTCTCGTTGAATCCTTCTTTAATATCCACAATTAATAATCAAGGTACCTTTTGCAGTAACCTTAAGTTATTTAATTACATTTTCCTTTAAAGTGATATTTTCACATAAAGCAAGATAACATTTTATTAATTTTATTATTATTATTATTATTATTTTTCAAGACCTCCTCACATTCATGAATTCATGACATAATTTGTGTTTCACTGTCATTAAAAGCATATCTAATAATTATTAGTAACCTCTAGATTTTGTTTCACAAAACTTAATAAGGAATAAGTGATTAACGACAATCCATTCCTCAAGTTAAACATTACCATGTAGATAAATAATTAATGGTATATTTTCGAATATGAGACAACCATTGTATAATAGAAACATATTATCCACTTAATACCATAATTCAAATCATATATTCATATTTTTTTTCATGAAATTTAATCTATATCTATATCTATATATACATATATATTATATATTATAATTCTCGTTCTCTATATATGGTCAAATAAAAGAAGTATTTAACAATATTTTACCCTTCTCAATCCATATATGACAGCTTCGATATTGCTCCTAGTATAATATTGTACTACCAAGAGAAATGTACCCATGTGACTATCATGAACCCAACAATACTACTATAGCCACAATGTCTCCCAAGCCAAGATGTCATTTTATCCTTTGGCTTACGAGTCTAGCATAATGGTAAGTAACATTGATTAAATAAGGATATCGCTAAAACATCATTTCTAACCAACATTATGCTAATGGTGATAAGATAAAGAAATAGACAAGATATTCACTAAAGAAGAATGACAGTTCACGATGTAAGGGTTTTGTGGAAATCAAAATCACATAAATTGGTAAACAAAATATATTTAGTGAACAATATCCATCATATGATCTATAATTTTTCCTTATCATCAATTGTAACCTTCACATACCAAGTGATACTCACAATGAGACTATTCAATAGGTGAATATATAGATTCATTAGAAATCATATCAATCAATTAATTAGTATGGTAATTGATTTATTTAACAATTCATCCCCTTTCTTTCTCTCTTTTAGAACCCTAAAATTTATGGGATATTTAAGGTGTTTATAATTAACAACTCCATGATATCCTTCTCCTTTTATGTGTTGTTTTGTTTACTCCTTACCGTCATCACTTTATCCTTCTCCTTCTATGTGTTGTTTTGGTTCCTCCTTACCAACATATATTTCTACAATCATATGAAGTCTAATAACAAATTATTTTATTGTTCGTTACAATCCAATTTGTCTATCTTATTAAGCGTAGTGTACCATGGCTTGGGTTGGTCACGCACTTTTGCAGCGTTTACCTTTGAATTCCCATACCTCAACCGATAATATAACTACAGTGCCTTCTATAATGTGGTCAAGAAATTTGACAAAAATCTCTTGAGGAGCAAAGCCAAAAGTTGATGGAGTGTAGTAAGATCTATAATTGTTGTTAAATAAAACTTACTTATTTCACAGATTTGAAATTTAGTCGATGGCATTGATGAGTGAAAGATTTGTGTTTCCACCTTGTATGATAATACAAATAGTGGGGTTTTTAGTTGAGGCTTTCCCCAAAGTATTTTCATGTGTATTTTGAATTGGTTCTTCTTCTTCTATTTATATTGTTCAGCCCAATCTTTAAGCTTCCGCAAATTTATAGTAGAAGTAGGTTATAGTATTCTACTTTGATATATATTGCATTATCAGGTTAACCTACACAGGATTTTACATGGTATCAGAGCTGGATTTGTATAAATTTTCTACATGATATTGGAGCTATAGACAATATACTGAGAAGAGAATTCAAAGTTTGAAGTTCAGGGTTGCAGGTGAAAATCGAATTCATATCATACTTCAAGGTTGGCCAATGGCGTTCTATGGCTTGAGACTTGAGTATGCCTTGGAAGGTAGCTCGAATTACATAGCATGGAAAGATAGAATGGAAGTTGTATTAGAAGACAATGGCTTGAAGAAATTCATTGATCAAGAAATCCCAAAGCCAGCTTCAACTAATGCACAAGAGTTGGCTGAGTGGAAGAAGTGTGTGGCGAAGGCGAGATGGATCATCCTTGAGGAAGTTCGAGACCATATTGTCTTGAGTCTCCATGGGAAGGATACTCCATTTTCAATGTGGAAGACATTGAAGGACCTCTACCAGAACAGTAGCGACCAGAGGAAATTGGCTCTCAAGGATAAGCTTCGAAGAATCAAGATGGAGAAGGGCGATACTATTTCCACATATCTGAACAAGCTCACCACCTACAAAGATGAGCTTGGCAGTGTGGGAATAACTACTATCGATGATGATATGGTGAGCCTCACTCTCCTTGGCCTTCCAAAGAGTTGGAATAGCTACTAGGACTCTATGAATGGAAGGGAGAAACTGTCGGATTGGGAACGACTGTGGTCGGCTCTTATGCAGGAGGAGATCAGGAGGAGCAAACGAGATGGTTCTTCATCCAAGAATGATGATGAAGAAAATCTGGCCTTAGAAAGTAAGGCAAGGAAAGGGAAGGGGAAGGCTTCATATTTCAAATTGAATTCTTCTCATGGAGGGAAGAAGGGTGACATGTCTAAAGTAAGATGCTTTAATGTCACGAGATGGGACATTCTACGACTAATTTCCCATCGAAGAAGTCCAAGAAGGGATCCTCAGAAGGATCAGAAGGTGAGGCATTAGCCTCTCAGTTTGAAATGGACTTTACCCTCATCACATGCATGGTGTTATCGATGATGGGTTGTGTCTGGTATCTTAACAATGGAGCTTCATTCCACGTGATCGGTGATAAAAATTATTCAGTGCCTTTTAGGAGAAAGAGCTCAATTTTCTCATAGAAATGGGTGACGACGGAAGGTCTAGTGTTTCATGAGTGGGAACAGTTGCTTTTCAAAGGGAGCATGGAGCTCCTCTCACCTTGACAGTTGTGATGTATGTGCCTAGATTGGAGAAGAACTTGGTATCGGTCATGATGTTGGAGGACAAAGGCTACGTTGTTGTCTTCAGTAAAGGAAAGGTGTTCCTAAGACACATAGCCACACGTGAGACCAAGAGGATAGGGATTTGGGGGAAGAATCTCTATAAACAAGAGGTAGATGATTGTGTAACATTAATTATGAAAGCAAAATTGGCGCAAGCCAAGACATTGGCGAGTTGCGGCACAGGCGGTTGGGCCATTTGCATCATGGGGCTTTGAAGATAATGCAACAGATATCTACAGGACTTCCCAAAGGTAAACTTGAGCAAGTTGACAGATGTAAAGGTTGTACCTTAGGAAAGTACACCAAGTCTTCCTTTCATGATCAAGACAATCGAGCAGAGGCTATCTTAGAGTGAGTTCATACTGATGTGTGTGGACCATTCTTGACAGCATCCACAGTGAAGCAAAGGTATTATGTGATTTTCATTGATGACTATTCTCGTAAATGCTGGACTTATTTCATGCAGAGGAAGGATCAAATTTTCACAACGTGTTATGAGTTCAAAGCTTTGGTCGAGAAAGAGTCATGGAAGAAGATTAAGGCCTTGAGAAGAGACAAGAGTGGAGAATATGTCTCTCGAGAGTGTTATGTAACCAGCTCAAGAAAAAGATAAAAAAGATAGATCAACGCCTTAGAATTCAGCCTCTTCGAGGGGGCAACCTCCTTTACATTACATAAATGAACAATTCTTGGATGATTCAAATGACAAAACCTCCTTTCTATATATAGGAGTCTAAGGAGTCACAATATAACCCAACCGACCTAACAATAATATAAAGCCACAAAAATAACACTAGAGGGATTCTATGGGGCACAGTAATAACAATATGGTGACAATAGGGGTACAACTACCATATTAATGGGGTAATCACTAGTATTATAGGGACCCAACAAAGAGTTTAAGGACTTCTGTGCAGCGAAAGGAATTAAAAGAGAGTTGACAGCACCTCATAACCCACAGCAGAATGGGGTGGCCAAGAGGAAGAACAAAACTATTGTAGGGGTAGCACGGGCAATGCTGCATGACCAAGGCCTACCACTTCACTTGTGGGCTGAGGCATGCAACACAACGGTCTATTTTCAGAATAGAAGCCCGCATCACATACTTGGGATGAAGACACCAGAGGAAGATTTCTCTGGTAAGAGACTAGATGTGGGTCACTTCGGGATATTTGGCTCATCGGTATACTGCCATGTGACAAAGGATGCACGAAAGAAGATTGAACTGACAACAAAGTTGGGGTATTTGTTGGGTACACTAATACACCTCACAAATATCAGGTGTACTTGCCTACTATTCGGAGGACAATGGTTCACAGAGATCTCAAGTTTGATGAGCAGAAGCCCATGCGAGTTTCCCTTGAGAGGGAGCTCCAACTATAAGTTGTGGAAGAATTTTTGGTGCCTAAGGAGGAGGAGTCTCATATTGATGCAAAACAGATGCATGTAGAGGTTCCAGGAGTGGAGACATCCACTCAAGCAGAGTCTTCCAGAGATGGACGGAAGCGCACAAGAGAAGTTGACAAATTGTGGGAGGATGTGAGAGAGAATGTGGGAGAACCATGTTCTCAGCGCAGACAGAGGAGGTCACCTGAGAGGTAAAGTGGATACATGGCCCTTGTTGGGGAATGTGTTGAGATCGAGCCACCTTCCTTTGAGGAAGCAATGCAGTAGCCGATTTGGGTTGATGCTATGGTGGAGGAGTATGACACCATAGTTGGTAACAGTGTTTGGTACGTGGTTTCAAGACTGGAGAACAAGTCAGTTTTGAGTTCCTATTGGCTTTACAAGGTAAAGCAAGTTGCTGATGATGGGAGGATCATGTTGCTGCAGTATATTTCGATAGAGGAGCAAGATGCTAACCTTTTGACAAAGGCATTGTCAAAGTTTAAATTCGAGTTCCATAGAGACAATATCTAGGTGGCAGATAACCCCTTTCTTGTTGAGAGGGAGTGTTGAAATGTGGCAACAAGAATATTCCAATTTAATTTGTCCTTGAATTAAATTTTGAATTAAAATCGAATTTAGTCTTAACATCTACTTGGAAATAATTAATTGATTTGATTTGAATTAATTAGTTGGAGAAATTCAAGTTCGAAGCCTTTCTGAAGTCATGCAAGAGTTATCCCTTAAATTAAGGAGATAAGATTGAGTTATATTTTAGTTGTAATTAGTTAACTCAGTTTACTAAGTTAAGTTAAGTTAAATTAGTTCCAAACTATTTGAGGAACTAATAGAGAGTTAACAGTCAGTTGATGCATGCATGCACTCAACTAGTGCTACTCCAGTTAACTGAAGATTCCCTCATTAGAAACTCATGCATGTCTATTATGAGAAAGACCCAATTGAGATTAAAGTCAAGGATAGTGTACAATCAGTTGCATGTGCTTTCTCAAAGAGAAAACTCATGGATGCAGTCAAGGATAAATCCTTGAGGATTGCGCAGTTTTGAAGTGTGTGAGATCAGAGTTTTCCACTTGGTTGAAGGAGATCATCCACAAGGAATGACGCAAGGAAATAGGAGCTTGGAGGGTAGACAGGAAGGCTGGAGAGAAGCCAAGATTGCCTGTGAGCATCTGTGAGGATTGTACTGAGAGCTAGCTAGTTGTGAGAGCTAAGGCTTTGTATAGTTCCCATGTATTTCCACCTCGTATGATAATACAGATAATGGGGTTTTTAGTTGAGGCTTTCCCCAAAGTATTTTCATGTGTATTGTGCATTAATTCTTCTTCTTCTAGTTATATTATTCAGCTCGATCTTTAAGCTTCCGCAAATTTATAGTAGAAGTAGGTTATAGTATTCTGCTTTGATTTATATTGCATTATCAAGTTAACCTACACAGATTTTCTACACATTAGATAGAATCACACACGAACTGCACTTCCACGTACCCTTGGGCATATCTAAATCCCCCCATAGGGTAAACTAAAACCTAACCTTAGATTAGTTGTTAGTTGTTGATGCCAAAGTGCATTGAGAATAACACTCGAGGAGAATACTCACACGTACAATAGGGTAGTCGGGTAGTACGAATAAGCGTATCGTCAATCCTCCTTAATTAGTGCCCTGAAAGATTGGGTTGAATACTATTGTTAGACTCATGCGTATATTATGATCTGTAGCACCTAAAACTCCTTCGATACTATAGTACCCTAAGCTATTTGAAGATAAAACCCTACCTTTTCATCGAGATCATATCCAGCAGTTGGGGTTCATCCTTTATTGTCCAGATTAGATCCAGCAAATGGGGTTTTGCCGCCGTTGTTGGGATTAGATTCAGTAGTTGTGGATTTCACAATGTAAATCAAACTCTTTGTGTAATGAGGGTTTTGGCCACCATAGTCAAAATCATATTGCCACGGCACATTCTAAAGTACCAAGACCTTGGGGTTTTTGTTACTACAATCCACGTATGATTTCGCAGGATATTTGGCAGTATCAAACATTCTGGAATTCGGCCAGTACAGTTGTTGGTTTGAGAGAGCTTGACTCGAGTTCAAAGTTTGTTGTGCACCAACAAAACCCTCAACTATTTTCCCTTTCGACAATGACCCGCAAGTAGGTCAGAGTCTCACCCGAAGCAGTTATGGGAGATTGCAGAACCAGGTTTCTGCAACCGAAGGGATATTCGTGAAGTGGCATCGTGAAATTACTTCGATTTTATATCAATATTATAACTTCGCATGCATAAGAAATTTGCACAAATGATTAATATACATAAACACATCAGCTTCAACACATAACAGTATATCTTACAATTCTTCACATAATTCAATAAAAGGCACATCTAACCAGATACAGAACAATAGACAAATAAGAAGTACAGAGACACAATAATTTTGCAGAAAATTATTTATTAAGCAGATCTTTAATTACATTCACTTCTCTGACCTGCACACTCAACTATAGGTGGTCTGTGCACTCAGTTGCATACTCTTCAAGGTCTTCACGCACTCAACTATGGAGCCTTCTCCAAAACTAAAGATTACACATGCGGAAACAGAGATTCACTTATGATTCTATCATTCATATTCTAAGATGTTTTGATTACAAAGTATTACATATCCTTTTATATAATTCATTTATACAAAAACCATGGTCCACATACCATGGATCCATAAAACAAGGACTGCTACCCAATACCCGTTACAAAATAAGGGATTTATCCCATCCCTAAAGCCCTAAAAGTTTGCGCGATGAATATTTCTTCAACAGATTTGCGCGGTCTGGTCCTTATTTTGCAAGGTCTTTTACCCAAAATTTGGACCAAGTTGGGCCATGCCCAACAAGCCCTTATTAGGTGCTTAGAATTATGCTCAAAAATCAAAGTGTTAGAATCTTCTCAAACTCAGCTTCAAATTGAAGAGCTCATCATTCTAAATCCAACGGTGTGAACGACACTCGAATCCAAATTCGTATGCAGAAGTTAGATCAAGTCAAAGTTCAGGTTTTACTTGCCTACATGGAAAGATTGGGATGATGTGGCAAGGTCTTCAGCGAATGAGGACACGCCAAGTGGCATCCATCCATTGGCCCTTGCATATCGCAAGTTGCGAGCAGAAAAGTTGTTACAAATCGGCCCCCGGCATGTTCAGGATTGCAATGCGATGAGGCAATCGCAATCAGTGAAGGGGAGAATAGGTCAAAATTTTCCCCTGCCCTAGAAAGGTTAGGAGTTGCAATGCGATGCAAAATCATATCGCAATCGCAATGGCAATAAGAATAAGCCTCGACACAGTTTGACTTCTAAAATGTGATAGACCCTGGACATGATGGTTGTTTATGCTACAGTTTAATATACCAGCAGGCCCACGATATCACAAGCCTAGCATTCTGTGGGGTAAACAAGACCTTCCGCCCACCAAAACTCTCCGATTGTGATTTGTGATACATCCGACAAGATATGGCCCGCGGTGCGGTGAATTTCATTTGGTTAGCAAATTTTGGAGTGGAAATGTAGTTTTCTGCCGGTTTTGGAGCATTTTGTGGAATGAATAGTGGGAGAACTAGGAGAAGTCATAAGTTATTTATTTCTTATCCAATTTAGGTGCAAAAAGAGTCAATACTAGCAGTTTTGGCAATTTTGAACTCCTTTATCATGTGCTTTATGTGTGTTGTTTTTTTTATGTTCATTGATGTTATTTTACTGTTGCTCAGCATATGTTTTTATGTTAAATTATTTATAACATTTACATAAGAAACTCTCATGGGAATCAGTTAATGAAGAAAAATTAGAATCCTTAAGCACTTGAAAATCAAATGATAAGGATCTTGGGTTTTATCATGAATGGGGAATTAGCACATCATTACTAATCTGCTCCATTTCATATCAAGTTGGTATCAGAGCACTAGTGTTTGCTTACTAGATTTGCTTTGTGAAAGAAGGATTTAATTGTCTGCAAGTTTATGTCATGCTTACAAGGTTAAAGCTCAAAATAGGTGAAGGAAATCTAGTTGAAAGCCTTGAACTTGGGTCAAGTGGAAGAAAAGAAAGGTTTCCAAAGTCTTCTACACCAGTACATTCTCAAGTTGTAGAAGTTGCAGTTGAGACTCCAACACGAGTACAGTCTCAAGTTGCAGTTGAGTCTCCAGAAATCTGTCTCATGAAGGAGAACCTATCATGACAGAAGATGAGAAGACCTTCAGAAAGGATTTCTTTGATATGACAGAGATGGTGAAGGTCCTCTATGAAGAAAGGAATAGCAGGTTGCAAGAAGAAAGTTCCAAGCCTTCTAATGGAGAAGGCTCTTCAGGAGGAGGTAATGGAAAAGGAGATAAAGGAAAAGAAGATGATGGGAATGGAGGCGAACCTCCACCATCTCCACCATCTTCTTAATCTTCTTCTTCAAAATTATCTTCACACTCTTCCATTAATACTGTTAGGTAAAATTGGCTCAGGGTTTGAGTCAAGGTTGACCTGGGTAAATAGTAATGTTTTTGGGCACATGGTATGGTGTACCCATGGTATTATGGTCCATGGTATTGCATGTAATGGAGCCTATTAAAGGTTGGTAATACTTAATTGTAATTTAGGCCTGGAGGTGAGTGGTGAAGGCTCACTTAGTCGGATTGGCCAGGGTTTTGGCCAATGTTAATGAGATCTCTTTGGGTTGGGTTTTTCCTTAGATTTGGGGTTTTCCTGAATAAATATTATGTGTATTATTGTTGTTTATTTTATTATTCCTATGTATAAATCTCGCTAAATCTCAGTAATATTTTATCTCTCTACCGTAAATTTCTTAACAACTAGTATCAGAGCTAAGTTGGCTTCAGAAGGACGTTTTTTTTTGCCAAAGGTTTGTATTAGCTTGGTAGATAGAGAGATAATTGAGTTTTTCTTCCAAATCTGGATCAAAAGCCATAGATTGTGAAGTTCACACTATTGGGTCATGAGAGATTCAATGGATGAGGAGGATATGTGCACGTGGATCAAAAGCCATAGATTGTGAAGTGCACACTATTGGGTCATGAGAGATTCAGTGGATGAGGAGGATATGTGCATGTGGATTAATTAATTGATGAACCATGTACATGAAAAGAATGCCTAGATAACTAGCAGTTATAATGGCTGGTGACCCATGTAATTCGATAGATGGGTTATTTTTATATGGACATTGATGTCATGTGTACAAAGACAACAACAAGGGTAAATAAAAAAAAAATATTATAATGGAGTGAAATTTTTAATTTTCATGTAAATGGGAATACTTTTGTAAGACCTAGTAAGGTATGCGTACCCCTGGCTAAGTACTGGTAAAGTCTGGGTTAGACCTAGGTAATAGGGGGATGTTGGGTTAACAAATCCCGGGTAAAAAGTTTGAAGGGGGTAAGGCCTAGAGTGAGCGGAATTGTCTCACTTAGCAGGTTTTGGCAAGATTTAGTCAAGGAACCCCAAGTCAAGTTTAAGGGGGGAATTGTTAGGTAAAATTGACTCGGGGTTTGAGTCAAGGTTGACCTGGGAAAATAGTAGTGGATTTGGGCACATGATATAGTGTACCCATGGTATTATGGTCCATGGTATTGCATGTAATGGAGCCTATAAAAGGTTGGGAATACTTCATTGTAATGTAGGCCTGGAGGTGAGTGGTGAAGGATCACTTTGTCAGATTGGCGAGGGTTTTGGCCAATGCTAATGAGATCTCATTGGGTTGGGTTTTTCCTCAGATTTGGGGTTTTCCTGAATAAATATTATGTGTATTATTGCTGGTTATTTTATTATTCCTCTGTGTAAATCTCAGTAATAATTTATCTCTCTGTCGTAAATTTCTTAACAACTGGTATTGGAGCTAAGTTGGCTTCAGAATGACGTTTTTTGTTGCCAAGGGTTTGTACTGGCCTAGTAGATAGAGAGATAATTGGGTTTTTCTTCCAAATCTAGATCAAAAGTGATAGATTGTGAAGTCCACACTATTGGGTCATGAGAGATTCAGTGGATGAGGAGAAAATGTGCACATGGATCAAAAGCCATAGATTGTGAAGTGCACACTATTGGGTAATGAGAGATTCAGTGGATGAGCAGGATATGTGCATGTGGATTAATTAATTAATGAACCATGTACATGAAAAGAACGCCTAGATAACTAATGGTTACAACGGCTAGTGACCCATGTAATTCGATAGATGGGTTCTTTGTATATGGACATTGATGTCATATGTACAAAGACAACAACAAGGGTAAACAAAAATGAATTATTATAATGGAGTGGAATTTTAAATTTGCATGTAAATGGGAATATTGTTGTAATACCTGGTAAGGTATGCGTAGCCCTGGCTAATTACCGATAAAGTCTAGGCTAGACCTAGGTAATAGGGGGATGTCGAGTTAACAAATCCCACGTAAAAACTTTGAAGGGGGTAAGGGCTAGAGTGAGCGGAATTGTCTCACTTAGCAGGCTTTGGCTGGATTTAGTCAAGGAACCCCAAGTCAAGTTTAAGGGGGGAATTGTTAAGTAAAATTGACTCAGGGTTTGATTCAAGGTTGACCTCGGTAAATAGTAGTGGTTTTGGGCACATGGTATAGTGTACCCATGGTATTATGGTATGTGGTATTGCATGTAATGCAACCTATAAAAGGCTGGGAATACTTCATTGTAATGTAGGTCTGGAGGTGAGTGGTGAAGGCTCACTTGGCTGGATTGGCCAGGGTTTTGGCCAATGCTAATGAGATCCCATTGGGTTGGGTTTTTCCTTGGATTTGGGGTTTTCTTGGATAAATATTATGTGTATAATATTTATGTGTATTTTTGTTGGTTATTTTATTATTCCTCTATGTAAATCTCGGTAAATCTTAGTACTAATTTATCTCTCTACTGTAAATTTCTTAGCAAATACCACCGCTACTCATACTCATCATCATTCTTCAAAAGGAACTAGTAAATCACCTTTTCTAAATCTTGATGTCAAATTCGAGTTGTCTAGGTACAATGGTGAAGTTAATGCAAAGAAGCTGGACAACTAGATTTGTCAGTTGGAGGTGTACTGTAGAATGTAGAATCTTCAAGAGGATGATATCAAAATTCAGTTGGATTAATTGAAAATGGAAGGTGCAACACTTGTATGGTGGGAAGCAAGGACTCAAGACAAGATAAAAAAAACATGGTAAGATCTCTATTACTTGGTCTGATTTCATTGCTGCTATAAAAGACAACTCTACTGTTTAGCTCATATAAAGAAAATGAACTGGAAAAATTTTAGACAGTTGAAAGGTCAAAATTTGCAAGAGTATACTCAAGAGTTTAAGAGAAGTGATCTTACATTAGGAGTAGACTTACAGTCACAAGATACCTTTGTTGAAATACATAGGAGGGTTGCATAACTATCTTCGACATACCATTATTATGTTTAGTCCCACAAATCTTGATGGGGATTGTGTTCAGCCTACACACCTCGAAGAAAGAGGAAAAAATATGCAGGAAGAAGGTAAGAAGAAGCCATTTTAGAGTGGTGAAAAAGGGAAGAAATTAAAGGAAAGCTGAAGAAAAATGCTTTTGTTAAGAAAGAAGGGGAGAAACCCATGTGCAAGAATTGTTCCAAGGAGGGACATCATGAAGCATATTGCTGGAAGCTTCATCCTGAATTACGACCAAATAAATTTAACAATAAATGGAAACAGAGGACAAATGATGTTGCACAACAGGACTTGGGTTTAGACTCAGGAGATGAAACAAAAATTGCAGCCACAGTCACTAAGGGAAAAGTCGTGGCAAAAGCAAGCAAAGAGGCAGTTGTAGCAAGCACCAGTACAAAAAATAACTCCCATAGCATTTCAAATGAGGAAAATCGAATCAAGTTTTTCCATATCCGAGTTATTTCCAAACATACAAAAATTGATACGTTGTTTGTCAGTGGACCTTAGACCATCTTGATTTTTTCTTTGATCAAGAAAATGAATCTGGAAACCATGCCTCGTCATAAACCGTATCCATTGGGTTGGATAACCAAGGATGCCAATTTTCAGGTCACATGGAAATGTGTTTTCAGGTTTGCAATCACCGCCAATTTCGTTCATGAAGTCGAATTAGACGTTGTGCCATTAGATATTTCTAGAATTGCGTTGGGAAGCCTGTATTTGTATGATAGGAAAGTTGTTTTCCACATATTTGAGAATAAATATCATTTGTTCAAAGACGGAGTGGATTACATTATGAGAAGCCATCGCGGGAAACTTAATCTGTCTTTAGCAAGTGTAGGGGAAATGAAGTGACTGGTCAATTCCAACAAGTCTCATGCTCCTTATGGTCAACAAAAGAATGACACGAAGAAAGAATCCTTTGCAGGCTATGATGTGAAGCTGAAAGATGAATTGGTTGATGTGGTCAATCAATATGGGGACATGTTTCAAGAACCAAAGGGATTTCCACCAAAAATAGGAATTCAACACGAAATTCAGCTACAACAGGACTGTCCACTCCCAAAAAAAGCTATGTATCGAATGTAAATTTTGGAAAGCTTAGAAATTAAGAAGCAAGCCCAGGAATTGTTAGATAGAGGAGTAATTCGTCCCTCTGTGTTATGAAACTAACTCACAAAAAGATAAAAAAGATAGTTAAATGCCTTAGAATTCAGCCTCTTCGAGGGGGCAACCTCCTTTACATTACACAAATGAACAATTCTTGGATGATTCAAATGACAAAACCTCCTTTCTATATATAGGAGTCTAAGGAGTCACAATATAACCCAGCCACCCTAACAATAATAATATAAAGCCACAAAAATAACAATAGAGGGATTCTATGGGGCACAATAATAACAATATGGGGGCAATAGGGGCACAACAATATAAATAAGGGGTACAACTACAATAGTAATGGTGTAATCACTAGTATTATAGGGACCCAACATGTCCCTCTCCTTCAAAAAAGTGTTGTCCTCAACGCTTGAGTAGTTCTGGATACTTCCGTATAAAATTCTCATCCTCCCATGTGGAATCTTTAGCGGACAAGTTCTTCCACTTGATAAGATACTCCGAAATTGATCGATTTCGTAGCTGTCGAGTTCTTGTTTCTGTGACTGCTTACGGTTCCAATATAATTTTTCCTTCCTCGTCAAGTTCTGGCAATATTGTTTGAACTGGGAGCTTGTCGCCTATAACCTTCTTTAAACATGAAACATGGAAAACTAGGTGCAATCGAGAAGCTGCAGGAAGCTCCAATTTGTATGCCATAGTACCAATCTTTTGCAACACCTTGCACGGACCATAATACTTTGGTGATAATTTATTATCCTTCTTAGCTTGCTTGAGGGACATTTGCTTATATGGTTGTAGCCGTAGGAATACCCAATCACCTACATCAAAACTTCTTTCGCTGCAATGTTGATCTGCTTGTTGTTTCATTCTATTTTGTACCAACACAAGGGTATCCTTTAAGAGTTGGAGAACTTGTTGTTGATGTTCGATGTGATGTTCCACTGCTTGAACCTTAGAACTTTCTCTTAAATATGATGTGATGGATGGTGGCTGATATCCATAAAATGCCACAAATGGGGTCATTTTTGCTGTTGTATGGAAGGAATTGTTATACCACCATTCAGCCAGAGGCAACCAATTGACCCATTGTGTCTGTTTATCAGATACAAAGAAACGAAGATATCCTTCCAAACATTTGTTTACTATCTCAGTTTGCCCATCAGATTGCGGATGATAAGATGAGCTATGAGCTAACTGAGTACCAAGACAAGAAAATAATTCTGTCCAAAAATTTCCAGTGAAAATGGGATCTCTGTCACTTACAATAATCTTTGGATTTCCATGTAGCTTTTGAATTGTTTCCATAAATGCCGTGGAAACTGTACTGGCTTTAAATAGATGTGATAATGCACAAAAGTGTGCATACTTGGTAAGTCTGTCAACTACCACCATGATGACACTCTTTCCCTCAGACTTGGGTAAACCTGTGATAAAATCCATTGAAACCTCCTCCCAACATTGGCTTGGAATGGATAAAGGTTGTAATAGACCCGGTGTCTTAATTGTTTCAACTTTATTTTGTTGGCAAACCAAAAATTCCGCCACAAAATTTTGAATATCTGATTTAAGGCCATCCCAAAAAAATTCCTTCTTAACCCTGTGGTAATTTTTTAAAAATCCTGAGTTCCCTCCTAAGGGAGAAGTGTGCAATTCCATAAGAATCTTTGTTTTAGCTGGGAATTCTTACAGAGGTATAAGTGATCTTTGTACCATAACGAATCATTTTGCCAGCTAGATTTATTAGATGTACTGGAATCTTGTTGTAATTTTCGAATAAGTGCCCACACTTCTTCGTCATTCTTCCATTCCTCCTTGCTTCGTTATCCAATCTGGTTGGATAATAGAAATGGCACACAACAATGCTTCCACATCCTCATCCTTTCTTGAGAGTGCATCTGCCACCACATTTTGCTTCCCTTTTTTGTAGATGATTTCAAAGTCATACCCAACATCTTTGTGCCCACTTTTGTTGCTCTTCAGAGGATAATCTTTGTTTTAAAAAGTATTTAAGGCTATCACGATCCATTTTTATCTTGAAGTGTCTTCCCATTAGGTAGGGTCGTCGTTTCTTAAGTGCATGGAGTATTGCCAACATTTCCTTCTCATAAATAGCTTTGTGTAAAAACTTTCCCTTGATTGGCTGACTTTCAAAAGCAATGGGTCTTTCATCTTGCATTAGAACAACACCAATTCCATTTCCTGAAGCATCACATTCCACAATAAAGGTTTTTGTGAAGTCCGGTGTAGCTAAGACGCTTGGCACATTGCCTCTTTAAGATGTTCGAAGGCCTTTGTTGCTTTCGGAGTCCATGAAAATGCATCTTTCTTCAATAATGTTGTTAGAGGTGCTGCTAATCTCCCATAATTCTTAACAAACTTGCGATAATACCCTGTCAACCTGAGAAATCCTCGCAGATGCTTTATGGATGTGGGGATTTTCCATTCCTTAATGGCTTTAATTTTGCCAGGGTCTACCTTAACTCCTTCATGAGATACAATATGACCCAGATATTCCACCTCTTGGACTCCAAAGAAGCATTTGGATCTTTTTGCATATAATTGTTCTCCTCCAATAGTTGTAGCACCCTGTCATCATGTTCAACATGATCCTTCCAAGACTTGTTGTAGATTAGTATATCATCAAAAAATACTTACACAAATTTTCTAAGGAATGGTTTGAAAATTGAATTCATCAAACCTTGAAATGTTGAAGGTGCATTGGTAAGGCCAAAATGCATGACCAAAAATTTCATAATGACCCTCATGAGTTCTAAATGTTGTTTTCAGAATGTCTTCAA
>APFE030648939.1:0-11936 GCA_000404065.3 Pinus taeda | reverse complement strand
GAGCTTTTCCGTCGCATTTCCTCGCTAAGGATAGCACTGACAACATCATCAAAATTTAAAGTACTAGATCCAGAAACAGAGTTACTAGTGGCCATTACTAAACCATTCCAACTCTCTGTTAATGAGCACAAGAATAACAAAGCTCTAACTTCATCATCAAAGTTTACCCCTACAGAACATAACTGACTTGTAATATTATTAAGATCATTTAAATGGTCTCCAACAGATCAACCTTCCGACATCTTCATATTAAATAATCGTTTCATAATGAATACCTTGTTGAGGCCGAGGGTTTTTCATATAGTTTCTCGAATTCCTTAATCAAACCCTTTGTCATTGTTTTGTTCCAAATGTTGAAGGCAACTGATGCTGCGAGGCACAACCATATTGTTAAGTGCCTTTCTATCGAGAAGGTTCAATTCTTGATCTGTCATACCCGTCGACATCTTTGCTTTTTTGCCTAATGGTAGGTATATATATTTTTGATACAAATAATCTTGCATTTCCATCTTCCACAATGAAAAGTTTTGGCTGTTAAATTTCTCGACCCTAAACTTACCATATTCCACCATTGCTCCCACTCGAGTGAGGAACCCTTCTTTCCTGCGAGTTTATCAAACAAAAAGACCTTTGGCTCTGATACCAGTTGTTATAAAATTATATATTATAGAGCAATGGAATGCATAAAATATTGTGTAAATACAAACAAAGAAAATGCATAAAAAAAGATAGACACAGATATACGTGGTTCACCCAGTTTCGGCTACATCCACCCCGAATAGTGAGTCCTTCCTTTCTATTATCCAGCAAAATGAAGATACACAACGTACAACAGATCCGTTGTAATATCCTCTATTTTCTCTCACAGTCTCACCTCTATGTTTCTCGCTCATAGAATACACATCTATTACACAGCCTCAAATGAAATGCCCTCATACAAAGGGAGGGGTTGCCTTCTAGGGTAAAAAACCCTAAACTAAACATAAGTTCTACCGTTAGATCATCTTTCTAATGAACGACCCCGATTGACTAGAAACTACTATATTTTTACAAGGAAATTTTACATCTATTTTTATCTCGAGGGCGCAACCCCCGAGCCCCCGCTGGAGGACCACTGGCCCTCGGACCCCTCAACCGGGCAGGATCAGCCGCCCCAGATCCTCGCGGAGGGGACAAGTCCTCCTTGCATGGAGGGGTGTACAAACCTCCTCGGGTATACATCCATCTGAAACAAAGACCTATGAAAAATAATGCTCCACACACAACAAATATTACAGGTTTTGTTTTGATTCTAATATGATACATGGAAATTTATACTTTTTTGTTTAAGCAATTTGGCAGAATTCATTTATGTTTTTAGCCATCTTGAATTTTTTTTTTTTTTTTAGGCATTTGGAAAAAGTTTTATACATTTTGATATGTTTATATGGCTGGAAAAAATAACATATACACTTTTTATGTTTTTTTACGATTTCCAAGAAAACTTGTCCCTTTTTTATTTTTTTGTGTTTGTTTATATTATATATTTTCTATGTTCCAGGTTTATGATTCCATAAAGAATATTTTACTATTCATTGTAGACATGTCATAAAAGGAACAAGAAAGCATATAAGAAAACAAAATTTGTCACCAGAATCGCATGAGATGTCTAATCAAAGTCGTCGTTTACGATATCAACAAAATAAGGATTCCATAAATCAGCATAGGACAACTACATATCATAGAACAACAAGTGAAACAACTTTTAAAAATAATTTTATAATTCCCCATAAATATCATACTATGGATGATATAATGGAAAGAAAATTTCCTGTAAATAGTTCATTATCACAATATGCTCCTCCTCAGCATAATCTTGGCATTTGATGCTATCTTGAAAATTTTCATAACATTGGGGAAACATCTTGCAATCGGGAGGAACAATATATTGATAACGTGGATGCAAATTTCCACCCTAACCTTTCTATTCCTTGTGTCCAATTGCATATTTTGACGGCCAAAGGTTGCAAAACATCCATGTTGGAGGTAATGATGACATTGTGTGTGATCATTTTGATGATAGTTTAATTGGCCATTTGTTCGATAATTTGGAGCTAGCTACTTGAAACATCAGATCTTCAAATCCCACTTCTGAAAGTAATGTGGTCCCACCAAGAGAATCAGTAATCCATGATAGCATTTTGCGTGGAACAACAGAGGTAACGCAATGATATTTTGATTTTTGCTGCAATAGTGATTGTTTTATTACATTCCTCTATTTACAAAGTTTTGTTTACTAAACCTATAAGTTATTTTATTCTCTTGGAATAGGATACAACTAATTTTGATAGAGGTCTAGAAATCAATTCCCAAAGTGTTCCATCTAATAATATAAGAAGTGAAGATGAAGCATGTCATAACCCTCATGTGCATTCTCCTCGATGATAAAATTGCTAGACTAATGTAAATTTTCAATTTTTTTCATTTGCTTTTCTTTTTTTAAATTTTTACTTGGCTTGACATTCACTTTTATGGTATATTTTATTTTCTTCGAACAGGATACACATCATTTCAATAGAGGCATACAAATTCTCCATATATGTTCCATCTAATGACATTAGAAGTGAAGAGGAACCATCTCATAGTGTTCATCCACATCTCCAAACAAATGTAAATGTTGAGTGAATTTGATATTTTTCTCATTTTTTCCTTTACACTTGGTTGTACATTGTATTTTGTAACCTTTTATGGAAAAATCATGATTTCATCTCATTATGTTGGATAACTGGAATCCAAAACATCAAATTATAAAACTAATGTAGATGTTCAATGTATTTGATTTCTTTTTCATTTTTCAATCTTTCTTTGTTGGACATTTAGATTTATAACGTATTTTATTTTTTTGAAACAGGAAACAACTCATTTGAATAGAGGCATAGAAGCTGCATCCCAAAATGTTCTATCCACTGTTGTTAGAAGCCAAGAGAAACCATCTCATAACCCTCATCTAGATAAAGACACAAATGTGAATTTTGAATAAATTTGATTCTTTTTCAATTTTTCATTTATAATTAGTTGGAAATTAAATTTTGTAGACTTTCTTCAGGATACATCACATTAGGTTTCTTTATAATCGACGTTTCAAACTAGCAACGATGGTTCATCTTCAAGAAGAGAAGGATTGTTAAAAGACTGATCTCATTTTTTCAAATATATATAGATGTGTATGAGATGTTTAGCCAACAATTATTAGTATTTGTTAATTTTAATTTTAATTGTTTTATTATATTCTATCAATTTTGATTAATTTGTGAAATTCAATTATTTTTTAAAATTATTATAGAATGTCCAATTTATAATGTTAGGTTATATTAACTGTATTAATTATATCATATGTATTTTAACTATAATTATTTGAATACTAATTTGTAATTATTTAAATAATTATTTGTTTTGAATCTATTTTAATTAATTTATTTTTATGTTCTAGATACTAATCTTGTTCTAATTTATTTTAATTATTTGATTATTTTTAATTCCGTTAATATTATTAAAATTTATGTAATTTTTGTTAATTATAAATTACTGTAATTAATTATTAATTTTCAATGTCTAATTAGATATTTATTTTGAATTACTATTGTAATTAATTTTAATTATTATTCTTCATTACTTAATTAAGTTTAATTTGATTATTAACTCTTAATTTATTAATGATTTATTTAAATTATTGTTTAATTATATTTACTTTTAATTAATAAATTCAATGTCCTATAGTCTATTGTTTTAATTTATTTATAATTTATTAGTAAATTTAATATTTTTTTTTAATTGGTTTTAATCATCTTGAAATATTAATTAGAATGAATTTTATGTTTTATTAATTTCATGATCATATCTTAATTAAATTTGTATAATCTTATTGTATTTAATTACATTTAATGTTTGTTATTAATTATTTTAAATAAATATATTTTATTACGTTAATTATTGTTATAAGTAAATTTTTTAGTTTAATATCTATGATAGTATATATTCTACTTATTTTAATTATAATGGATTAGATCTTTTATGTTTGTTCTAAGTTGATTAGAGGAGGATTATAGTTAGGTGGGGATTGATCTGGATGAAAGGATTGGAATCCAGTTTTCACTTATGGTCCATCCTTCGTCTCTATTGAGGTTATTAGGGTGTTTGCTATTCTCTATGGCTTCCCTGAATTTCCTTATGAAGTAGTGTTCACTTCTAGCTAAGATACGGGTGCCTTCTATACAGATTTGGTGTTAAGTTTTATCAGAATGTTCATCTAGCGCTGAGGATTTGGAACGATTGCGTTTGATGTCAGATGTGTGTTCTTGGATTCTTGTGTTGAAATATCTTCCACTCTCACCTACATAGGGTTTGCCGCATGAGCAAGGGACTAAGTAGACCCCTTTATGGCATTTAGGAACATTTTTGTCTTTGACTAGATTAAAGCAGTTACTGATAGTGTTTAAGGCTTTGAACATGGTTAGAATTCCATTATTTTTCAGGATGCAGATGATTTTGTCTGTAGTTCCTAGTATGTAAGGGAGGTTGACTTTTCCTATTGTGTTATCAAAGTTTTTATTTTTGTTAGGTCGAGTGTTTTCCTTATTCATGGCTTTGATGGCTTGATGTTTGTTGTATCCATTTTTTATGCCAACGAGACCTTTACATATTCTCAGGTTCACGAAATGCAGACCATATATTTGGAAAGTGTTATGAAACCAACTCACAAAAAGATATAAAATATAGATCAACGCCTTAGAATTCAGCCTCTTCGAGGGGGCAACCTCATTTAAATTAGACAAATGAATGATTATTTGATGATTCAAATGGAAAAACCTCCTTTCTATATATAGGAGTCTATGGAGTCACAATATAACCCAACCGACCTAACAATAATAACATAAAGGCACAAAAATAACAATATGGCGACAATAGCGGTGCAACAATATTAATAAGTGATACAACTACAATGACATGGCCCTCTCCTTCCAAAAAGTGTTGTCCTCAATGCTTGAGTAGTTCTAGATGCTTCTGTATAAAATTCACATCCTCCCATATGGAACCTTTAGCAGATAAGTTCTTCCACTTGATGAGATACTTCAAAATTGATCGATTTCGTAGTTGTCAAGTTCTTGTTTCTGTGACTGCTTTCGGTTCCAATATAATTTTCCTTCCTCATCAAGTTCTAGTAATATTGTTTGAATTGGGAGCTTGTTACCTATAACCTTCTTTAAACATGCAACATAGAAGACTAGGTGCACTCGCGAAGCTGAAAGAAGCTCCAATTTGTATGCCATAGTACCAATCTTTTGCAACACCTTGTATGGACCATAATACTTTGGTGATAATTTATTATCATTCTTAGCTTGCTTGAGGGACAATTATTTATATGGTTGTAGCTGTAGGAATACCCAATCACCTACATCAAAACTTTCTTTCACTACAATGTTGATCTGCCTATTGTTTCATTCTATTTTGCACCAACACGAGGTTATCCTTTAAGAGTTGGAGGACTTGTTGTTGATGCCTGATGTGATGTTCCACTACTTGAACCTTAGAATTTTCTCTTAAATATGATGTCGTGGATGTTGGATGATATCCATAAAGTGCCATAAATGGGGTAAATTTTGTTCTTGTATGGAAGGAAATGTTATACCACCATTCAGCCAAAGGCAACCATTTGACCCATTGTGTCTGTTTATTATATACAAAGCATCGAAGATATCCTTCTAAACATTTTTTTACTATCTCAGTTTTCCGATGAGATTGAGGATGATAAGATGAGCTATGAGCTAACTGAGTACTGAGATAAGAAAATTATTCTCCAAAAATTTCCAGTGAAAATGGGATCTTTGTCACTTACAATGTTTTGGTGTAGCTTTTGAATTGTTTCCATAAATGCAGTAGAAACTGTACTGGCTTTAAATGGATGTGATAGTGCACAATAGTGTGCATCCTTGGTAAGTCTGTCAACTATCGCCATGATGACGCTCTTTCCCTCGGGCTTGGGTAAACCTGTGATAAAATCCATTGAAACCTCCTCCCAATGTTGGCTTGGAATGTATAAAGGTTGTAATAGACCTGGGGTCTTAATTGTTTCAACTTTGTTTTGTTGGCAAACCAAACATTCGACCACAAACTTTTGAATATTCGATTTAAGGCCATCCCAAAAATATTCCTTCTTATCCCTATGGTAAGCTTTTAAAAATCCTGAGTGCCCTGCTAAGGGAGAAGTATGCATTTCCATAAGAATCTTTTGTTTGAGTTGGGAACTTTTACAGAGGTATAAGCCATCTTTGTACCATAATGAATCATTTTTCCAGCTAAAAGTATCAAATATAATGGAATCTTATTGTAACTTTCAGATAAGTTCCTGCACTTCTTCATCATTCTTCCATTTCTCCCTTGCTTCATTTATCCAATCTGGTTGGATAATAAAAGTGGCGCACAACGATGCTTCCACATCCTCATCCTTTCTTGAGAGTGCATCTGCCACCACATTTTGCTTCCCTTTATTGTAGATGATTTCAAAGTCATAAACCAACATCTTTGTGACCCACTTTTGTTTTCTCCTTCATAGATAATTCTTTTATTCTAAAAGTATGTAAGGTAACAGATCCATTTTTACCTGAATGTCTTCCATTACGTAGGGTCACATTCTTAAGTGCAAATGTAGTAATTGCCAACATTCCTCCTCAATAAATAGCTTTGTGTAAAAACTTTCCCTTGATTGGACAACTTTCAAAAGCAATGGGTCTTTCATCTTGCATTAAAACAACACCAATTCCATTTCCCGAAGCATCACATTCAATAATAAAGGTTTTTGTGAAGTCCGGTGTAGCTAAGACTGGTGCTAGGCACATTGCCTCTTTAAGATGTTCGAAGGCCTTTGTTGCTTTTGGAGTCCATGAAAATGCATCTTTCTTCAATAATGTTGTTAGAGGTGGTGCTATTCTCCCATAATTCTTAACAAACTTGCGATAATACCCTGTCAACCTGTGAAATCCTCGTAGATGCTTTATGATGTGGGGATTTTCCATTCCTTAATGGCTTTAATTTTGCTAGGGTCTACCTTAACTCCTTCATGAGATACAATATGACCCAGATATTCCACCTCTTGTACTCCAAAGAAACATTTGGATCTTTTGCATATAATTGTTTTTCCTCCAATAGTTGTAGCACCCTGTCAACATGTTCAACATGATCTTTCCAAGACTTGTTGTAGATTAGTCTTTCATTAGAGAATACTAACACAAATTTTCTAAGGAATGGTTTGAAAATTGAATTCATCAAACCTTTTAATGTTGAGGGTGCATTGGTAAGGCCAACAGGCATGACCAAAAATTCATAGTGACCCTCATGAGTTCTAAATGTTGTTTTCGTAATGTCTTCAGTCTTCATTCTGATTTGATGATATCCTAAACGAAAATCCAACTTGGTGAAGTAAATTGATCCATGCAATTCATCCAGTAATTCATCAATGACAGGAATGACAAACTTATCTTTAATAGTGAGCTTATTGAACTCCCTATAATCCAGATACATGTGCCATGATACATCCTTCTTGTGCACCAATACTACTGGAGCAGAGAAAGAACTTTGACTAGGTTGAATTATACTAGCCTCTAGCATTCTGCAACCATATGTTCAATTTCACTCTTTTGGGCACAGGGATATCTGTATGGCCTGATGTTTGGAGGAACACTTCCTGGAATCAGATGAATAGCATGGATCACGAATAGGTGGGAGACCTTTGGGAGTCTCAAATACCTTGAATGATTGTCCAAGACTCTTTGGAGATATGGAGAAATAGATGATTTCGATGTGGAAACATCTAGCGAACATAACTGTGCAATTACATGTCTTTGTTCCCTTTTTAGAAGCTTTGTCATACCGTTAGAGCTGATTATCCTTCCCGGTTTCCCTACAATATCCCTTAATTCAACTTCCTTTCCTTCCGCATAAAATTTCATGAAAAGTTCTTGAAAATTAAAAGCTATTGTACCCAAGGATTGTAGCCATTGGACTCCTAGTACAACAACAACACCTCCCATTGTAATGGAAAGCATTGGGCTAGTCAATACATATTCTCCCATGGATAGCTTGAAAGTGCCACAATATCAATACATATAGATTTCTAGTGAAAATGGAGTCAATGAACAAAAAGGAAGATCTAGATTTCCTTGTAGGTTATGTGAAGGCGATCATGCCCTCCACCGTTGTCCTTTTCTGGATGAAGCTAAAAGTGTCTTGGATAACCGTCCTGCTTCACCGCAGTGAATTCCGCCTAGATATAAGAAACTCTTGCCAAGTCCGTCGCTAGTTGAAAATCTGACTGACATACCTCTGTTGTCAGTCGAAACTACTATCATTGAAGATAAACCCTCTGAATCCACACAGGACCAAAGTCAACAGGTTGAGATGGCAGTCGACCTAGTCTTGCCTTCAGAAGGTCCACCTTCAAATGATACAATCTCCAAAGAGAATGAGAATGACACCGTTCAAATTCTTTTTGTTAACACAAAGTCTGATGAACATGGGGCAATCTACCCGTTCCTTTACCATAGGAAGGAAGTTCCCCATTTCGAGAGATTCATCTTGTCATTTATTCGGTCCCTCCTCTAAGCAATCTAGTTGTTTTCTTTGACTGGAATCTACTAGCGGGACCCTGCCTATCATTTAATGTACCATTTTGAATCATAGTACAAGTTTATAGAATGATCATGTCTGGCACTATCATAGATGAAGGGGCTTCCGCGAGTATCCTTTCCTCAACTGCTTGGAAAGCGCTTGGTTCACCATCGCTTCTGCCTAATAATCGAAATTTGTTAGGCCTCAATAAAGGAACCAGTTGACCATTAGGGATCCTTCCAAATTTGCCTATAACTTTGAAAAGGAAAACCGTTCATTTGAACGTGATGATAGTCTAAGGGCCACTAGATTACAATCTACTCCTTGGGTGTGACTACGTTTACAGCATGGGAGCTATTGTTTCCTCACTCTTTCGCGTGATGTGTTTCCCGTATGAAGGCAGAATGGTACAACTTGTTGACCAGCTTTCATTTCCCAGTTCAAACATGGCTACGAGTCAAACACCATCCCTAAATGGTCTCTTTGCACAAGGAATGTATCTTCAACCTCCAGTTCATCCACCTAATTACCGTGAGTGATTCGGTGAATGTAACGAAACTTAGGGGGCATGCACTCTGGTCTGCTTCGGCAGGCAAACCTAGATGAAAAGATAGATTTCCTCGTAGGTTATATGATTGGTCTGAAACACCATTTCCGTGTAGGATATGGGATCAATTCGAAACAGGATCTCCTTGTTGCAGGATATATGATTGGTCCGAAATGCCATTTCCATGTAGGATGTGGGATCAGTTCGAAATAGGATCTCCTCAAAGGTTATGTGATTGGTCCAAAACACCATTTCCTTGTAGGTTATGTGATTGGAAGTGCTGACCCACACCATTCACCTTTGTCTATTTCGATGGACAAAGCCAAGGAAGTGTTTTGTCTGCTCTGCGGACGAAACAATCTTGCTTAAATGCATGGTAACCTGGAAACTCTACTTTTCTTTATACCTGGGGGCATGCAAACCTTTTTTACACAAGTGAAAAGCGACCAGCGTAACTCTAACCTCATAGTATTTTAGTCTAACTTTTAGTTCAACTGCTTAGGTTAGGTGATTGGTGTGATCCACCTTTCACCTTTGTCGACAGGCCCCGACAAAGAAAAGGAAATGTTTTGTAGGAAACTATCCTACCTAACCTCAGTAGTTCATTAACTCTTAGTGTAGTTGGTTCTGTAGTTGGTCGTTTCTAGCCTGCATACAAAAGGCGCCGAGCAAATTTTTGCATGGGGCATGCTCACTAAAAAATGAACCTACTAATAAGGGACATCTTTAAAGACGATTGGAGCAAGCAATGTTTCTACAAAGTTCAAGCTTATTAAAAAATAAACCTAGCACTGAGCACATGTTGGCACAAGGTTCAAGCTCATTAAAAGATAAACCCGCCTTTCGGCAAATAACCTTTGTGATTGCATTGCTATCAGCCTTTTGAGCCTTGGTCGTGTTTTTACCATCACTTCCACTCTTTTAGCCGATCATACGCCTCCACTTGATTGTTTACCCTTTTGAGGAACAGCTGCAATGAGTGATTCTGTTAGCCACCCTTTTTACATTGTCGTGTTTGAGAAGTTCCAAACTTACCTAGAACCAGTTGCTGCCCAAAAACATCACTCATTCCTCAGAAACGAGTATCTTTTAAGCTCTTTTTAGACTCGTAAAATATGAAAATATTTCCGAGCTACTGGCCTTTCTAGCTTGTTAAAGTAAAGGGAAGCGCCATCCCTCCTCTACATTTTAATCTTTTTGGACCTGAGGGATCATTCCACAAAAAGATCAAGCGCTTGTCTTTTTCGGCTTGTTAAAACTATCGAAAAGTCATCCCTTTCGTATTATTTTATACTTTTTCGGACTTAAGGGATTATACCATGAAAAAGGACTGCTGGAGTTTCCTTTCGTCCTTTTTAAAACTCTCTAAACATGAAAAGGACCAAGTTATCTTTGTCGTTAAACTCGTTATAACAATAGCGACGAACTTGTCCACCCAGACAAGAGCGAGTTTCACTGTCTTAGGCTTGCTAAAACATAGCGACAGGTTTGCCCGAAGGGAAAATTATAGAACAAGCATATGTTATCCTCCTCAAGCTTGACAAAAAGAAAGAGGTACTAGTCAGCAATGACTTGGTAAAAAGGGAAGAAAACTTGAAGAACTTCATTGGTAGCAGGTTGCTCTTGAACATGACACTTTCATTCCATCACCATGATTGAGTCGGGTTGGGTTATTCCGTTCACCGGTCACATCACCATTGGTCCTCCGTACCATCCATTTTTGGGGTTAACACTACCAATCCATTTCAGTATCGTCGATATGTTCAAGAGGAGTCACTCAGAGAATTCACCAACCCAGCTAATGCCTCATCGACTACAATATCTTCACTCTCCATTTTTGATGATCGCCATTCCTGAACCTTGTATCATCAGATCATTTTCATCTCCACAAAATCATTTGCTTCGTTTTGTGTCGTAGACGTGGGATTCATTAAGGCCCTCCTATGATGGGTCACTTCTTGTCGACATCAGCTCATTATCCAAGAAGTTGACTTAGGAACTACCCTTTCAGTACTTTGAAGCTTGCATGCCTCAATAGCAAGTTTCTCACTTCCGGCGACAGGTTTACATCAATGGCCTTCAACCGAAATATTTTGCGTGGTGTTCGACATCAACTCATATATTCACACCATGTGAATTGCACTGTAGTACCTTGAGGGTAATTATCATTATCGATGATTCCTCTCGCGCCTGTTAACAACTTACATCATTGGCTGGTAATCAGGCGATGTCTTTCCATGTTCGACTTCAGAACATCTTTTCACATGGATCGACTTGTACATCGGGCGAAGAATGAACGAGTTTGAAGACCTTGGATCTAGTTTCATCCATCTGAGTTGCGATATATGAAGGAAAATAAAGGCATCAAATGTACTCCATAGCTACATAGATGATCATCCAAGCTAAGGGATGATGGCTCTACAAGAATCACCAGTCTGCAACAACAGATGATTGTCTGTCCTATGTACATGAAAATGAATTTATAAAGCTGAGAATGGGAATGCCCGCCTCAGCTAGATCATGAAAATAATATGAAGATAATGTATTGTATTGTATCTTATTACAGGTCACCTTCCAGTTCAAGAAACCTCGGATCCTCAGGATAAAGCATTTCACCCGACATCAGAAGATTTACACTCTCATGCTTTAGGGGGCAATTGTTATAGACATATTTGGGCACTGCAACCCCAATCACATATGTTGATAAACCAAGGGCTCTTAAACCCCTAAAAGTGTTGTTTCATACCCT
>APFE030648921.1:0-12233 GCA_000404065.3 Pinus taeda | reverse complement strand
AATCAATCAATTTGAGTTCTAGTGAAGATAAAGATAGCAAAATAATATAGATAGTTGTGTCCTTCCCTTTTTCTAATCAATACAAAGCAATCTCATTAAAGATGATAATTTTTCTTTGGTTTTCTTATTCCAGCAACCTCTAATTTTGTATCCTTGCATAAATTTGTATTCTTGCTTCTAAAGGATCATGAAGAGTGAAAAATTATTCACAAAAAAAAATGCACTAAAAAAAAGGTGTTGTTCCTTAAATGGAATAGTTGCTGTTCCTTAAGAGGGACAGCAAAAAGACATCTGCACACAAAACTATTGTTCCTTAAGAGGAATGACAGAAAGATAAAAAATTGCACACGAAATTTTCATTCCTTAAGAGGAATAGCAAGTAAAACAGACACAAGTGAAAGTGTCGATCCTTCGGCGGAACAACATAAAAACAAACCAAAGAAAAACTGTTGTTCCTTAAAAGGAACAACAACAAGAAAAAAAATGACAAATTGTTGTTCCTTAGAAGGAACGACAATTGTTACTTAGGAGGAACAACATTTGTTCCTTAAGAGGAACAACAACTATTCCTTAAATGAAATAGCGTAAACATGTGGATACCAGATTGTTGTTCCTTAGATGGAACGACTGTTGTTCCTTTTAAAGGGAACAACAACTATTTCTTAAACGAAACAACGTAAACAAATGTAAATGGGACTGTTATTCCTTAAATGGAATGGTTGTTGTTCCTTAAGAGGAACAACAACATACAAAAATGTAGAACTGTTGTTCCTTAAATGGAAAGATTGTTGTTCCTTAAGAGGAAAAGCAAACATTCAAGAAAGCAAAATTGATGTTCCTTAAATGGAATGACTGTTGTTCCTTAAGAGGAACAACAACTGTTCCTTAAGAGGAACCACAAAAATACGCAAAACTTTTGTTCCTTAAGAGGAATGGCTACTATTCCTTAAGGGGAACAACAACTATTCCTTAAGAGGAACAACAAAAATACAAACATGCAAAATTGTTGTTCCTTAAGAGGAACGACTATTGTTCCTTAAGAGGAACAACAAAAATACAAACATGCGAAAGTGTTGTTCGTCAAGGGGAATGACTGTTGTTCGTTACTTATTTATGTGAACCTTGGAGATGGACAAGCTAGGATTTCAAAGTGAAATTAAGCCCTAATAAGCATGGGAACTTTACAAACCCTAATTTTATGAGGACGTGGTAAGAAAAGCCGATGCAGGTATGTGTAGTGAGAGGTACATGAATATTTGTCATCTCTATGAATGAACACATATATTCATTTCCTTTTAAGGCTACGTGGAGGTTATTTAAACACTACAATAATAACACCATTCAATGCATGAAAGGAGATGATTCCAAGTTTATGGAGTATTATTTTGCTTGGAATGTTTCCATTTCTCTTGTAAATTATTTGCCACAATGTATCTCATTTTATTTTCATGCTTTCATATGAGAACATTCCTAAGAACTAAATTGAAAGAATTTATTTGTAATTTAGTTCTCTTTGTAGGGATACACATTAAACACTACAAGTATCATAAATTTAACAATCCTACAATTAGGATATATCAGCACAATCCAATGTGTATGGATATAATGCAGTGGATATGCTAATAAAACATTCATTGCATTGAAATAATAATTCAATTGTTGTGATAAAATGAAATGAATATAATCACAATACAATGCATTGAACAAATAATTGAATACACTTCATACAAGACAATGAAAATATGGTAATAACACAACAATAAATGGATATATGAAAATACAATGCAATGCATTTAAGGAAAATACAACACAATGCATTGTACTGATTCAGATCTCTTCAACTACTGGAATTAACCAAGACCTTTTACTTTTGTGATGTTATCATAATTGCATATAAAAGAGTATGAAAAGATGCATGTCCATACTATAAAGAAGATGAAACATGGCAACAACTATCAAAGAAAGATAACAAAACACATTGATAACAGATTTCACCTAGTGTAGGTTATGTCTCTGGGCCCTGGTGTCAAGAGTGCGCAGGCTGCTACATTGAATGATACAAAATGATGATGATGTACAAGGAATATTATTTTTAATTACAAGGACGAATACCCTCAACTAGAGTGGCATGTCTCTCCACATGATGTTCTTAGGAATCCTCACTCATATGGGCAAATTCCCTCATCAAGAGTGCCATGTCTCTCCACGCGATGTTCTCCCAATAGGGACTCTCACAAAAATGGACACTCCTTCGACATGAAAAGCTAATAAAATATCACATTATGTGGCATACAAGTATCCCTCAACATAATGGTAATCAGGGATCTCAAAAACAAAAACATTATCTCAACAAATCAAAGAAAGCATGACATAACTACGTCATTTACCTCCACTTTTAGGGATGGCTAGAAAATGTAAAGCTCGACCATTGAAACAGATATCACCGCTGAATTCGTTGTGTGGAATTGTGTCAAATGACTATAAAATTTGCCCCTTTCTAACACCATCAAATTATGGACCCTCGGGAATCTTGAAGATTCCCCCAAAGATTCTTTCTTGAAGATGGCTGAAAAATCTGCTGCTCTAATAAATATTTTGAGCAAAATATTTCTCTCCCTATGAAATTCTATGAAAAATGACTCTAAATTCGACATCATTCTACCTCAGTAAAAAAAGAGCCTCTAAGGGAATCATTTAGATTCCATAAGCTTCTCCAAAGTTTCCTTATTGTTGGACACTTGAATCTATGCTGCTCAAATGAAGATCCTGACCGCACAATTGGATTCTTGGTGACAAAATGTGCAAAAATGACTATAAGCTTGAAAAATTCTAACACTAGCATCTTTGGCCCTCTAAGGGAATCTTTTCGGCATCTTGGTAGATTCCCCACTCATGGTTCTAGTGCCTCCAGTGGCTCAGGGTTCCACTGTATAGGGTTCCATGATCCTCCTAGTTTTTACTTTCACTTTTTCACCTTTGGGTTGGTTGACTAGAATGAGTGACTCATTAGTAATTTTTTTCGGATAATACAATGAGGGATCATTGGAAAAGTCCAAATTTAGATTGGGGGACATCAAAGGTTCCAACTCCCTCCCAACCAATTTTGGAGCACACCTTTCAAATTAGTTTTGATTCCTTTTTGAATCGATACTTAATATAGTTTTTGGGGCCACCCGGTGGGGATTGATTGATGTTGGATGGGGGAGTTCAAGCCCCACTGACCCCAACAATGGTGTATATATCTATATAAATATATATAATAAATAATAATAATATAAATAATTAGATATATTATGTGTAAGTATGTATTATTATGTATTATGATTATGTATGTATGTATGTATGTATGTATGTATGTATGTATGTATGTATATGTCGGCAAGGTCCATGGGCACGTGACCCCGACCCTTTATTTAGTTGTGATATATATAATATGTTGGACTGTGGGGTGTGGCAAGGATGATGACCTGCCACTTCATTGGATTTTTTTTTCTAATATATAATATAACAATGTCATGTAGGAGTGGCAGCTCGTCATCCCTATTTTTAATATTTGTTTTTTTTTTTTGTAAATCAACATGGTTATTTTTAAATTTTTTGAAAATAAAGGTCACCAGACTTTTTAAATATTCGAAAAAATCATTGATTCTAGTGGCCAGAATCTATATGAGGGGATTCTGTCAATTTGTTGCCTCACTAAGCCTGCCACTTGGCCAAGTTTGAACATAACTTTGACTAGCTATAACACTAGCATATGAACTTACATTTGATTGTCATTCACACAAATGGTATCAGGATGACAAGTACTACGATCCGGTCCTAGTTTCACTTCGATACGATGACTTTGATTTTTGAGGTATTTCAAGCCATTGTTGAATTCTAATTGTGTTTGGAGCCACTTGGATCATTCCTCCCCAATGAGGATATTTTGGTCCTCCAAAAGCATGAATGTAATGTGCATTTGATGTGTTACATTTTCTGCACCACAAGTGGCCTGATAGGTCACCCTTCCCTCTCCTTCACCTTTATCCTTCAGATCCATAAGTGATGAAACGACACCTACATCCTCTACAGACCCATACTACATATTTTCAAATTACATTATTAATTACATGACCAATAATGACCGAAGCATCCCCATACTTTCCATGGGTTTATAACATAAACTTTGTGGTCAAGTTTACATCATAGTAGAATTCAATACCCCAACTATCAATATAAGGCCAAAACATCATTGTTGCTTTAACAAGCAATGGAAAACACATCATCACTTTTACATTTATATTGCAACAAATTACTTACAAAATGCAGCCATGACAATCTACCATATTTATAAAAAAACATCTCTCACTCATAAAAGTGAATGGGTCATCGTCCTTGAGTTGGTTCACTTGTCGAACATCGTCAACAACTGGTTTCTGTAGGTGCATTGTCCTTGCAATGTTGCTTTGGATGGAGCCTCCAACATGTCGCTCTTTGATGTCCACTTATGTTGCGATTATTGCAAAAAGTCTTCTCCCTCTAGACCTGTGTAACCTGCTTCCTTCCCTGGTGTGGAAAAGGTCTTTGATGCCTCATCCTCTTTCTTGTTGGAATTATCTTCCAACACTCAACAACCACATTGTTATGTAAACCAAAAAGACTGCATGGTTTTCTATGCCATGATCTCTGTTCATCATTAACAATATGTTTGTAATCGAAATTAACTCTAGAATACTGAGACTTTTTATACCTCTCTTGGTTGTCTCTGGTTCAATTCTGGAAATGAGAGCTTACCTTAGCTCTCCCTTTACGATGTGCACTATCATGGGTGGATGGTGATGTGTTCCCCTCATTCTCTTTCCTCCATAGTTTCAACAATGTCTTGGAAGGTTCTAACACCTTTGAGCACTCTCCTTCAGTGTATCCCAAGCCTATGAATCAAGTTATTTGTACCACCTACAACGGATGAGTCATTCCTTGGTCATTGACACTAATTCCTCCTCCTCTATACCCCATCTTAGTAAGGAGTCTCATGCTAGTTCCTGAAATGGGTACCTCCATGTTTCCAATAGAAATAGTGTCATGTGAAAAAGAAACTAAAGAATGATCAACACAGTTTACCTCAACTGTCGATTCTAGAGTAGGTGATGATGGATTCTCCAAGCCTTCATTACACTTCAATTTTTCCAAGGCCTCTTTTGTGGCTCATAACTGAAGCTAAAATCTCTACTTCTTCTCTTTCTCTTCTTGTAGAAGTATCCTCAATTCAACATTATATTCTTGGAGGATTTCATTGATCTCCTCATCTGAATGATGAGAATATGATGAAGAAGATGAATGATCACTCGAGGGGGTAGATGGAGCATCGTACTCTACAACTTATTTTTCCCATTCCTCTCTTTCCATATCCTCCTCATAATTTGCATACATTATGTCCACCATGCATGCCATATTGACAAGGTCCTCATAGACATCAAAAAATTTGTCCATTTCCCTTCTTATTGAAAATTAAATCATTCACACTCGTAATTCACATTAGTGAGAATACTTCTCTGATACCAAACTTGATCCAGATCTCTTTAGTTACCATAATTAACCAAGACCTTTTACTTTTGTGATATTAGTAGAATTGCATATAAAAGCGTGTGAAAAGACACATGTGTATACTGTAAAGAAGATAAAACATGGCAACAACCATCAAAATGAGATTAAAAAACACATTGATACCAAAGTTCACCTAGTGTAGGTTACGTCTCCAGGCCTTGGTTTCAAGAGTGGGGAGGATGTTACATTGAATGCTGAAAAATGATTATGATGTACATGGCATATTCTTTGTCATTACAAGGATGAATACCCTCAACAGAGTTCACCCAGTGTGGGTTACATCTCTAGGCCTTAGTGTTAAGAGTGGGGAGACCACTACATTGAATCATGCAAAATGATGATGTACATGGCATGTTCTTTTTCATTACAAGGATGAATACCCTCAACTAGAGTGGCATGTCTCTCCACGAGATGTTCTCCCTATAGGAACCCTCAATCAAATGGGAATTCCTTCAACGTGAGAAGCTGATAAAATCTCACATGATGTGGCATACAATTATCACTCAACATAATGGTAATCATGGATCTCAACACCAAAATCCTCATCTTAGCAAATCAAAATAAAGCATGACATAACTACATCATATACCTCCACTTTCGGGGATGGTTGGAAAATGAAAAGCTTAGCTATTGAAATAGACAACACCAGTGAATTTGCGACACGAAATCGTGTTAAATGACTATAATTTTTTTCCCTTTCTGACACCATCATATTCTGCATCCTTGGGAATCTTGAAGATTCCCCCAAAGATCCTATCTTGAAGATGGTTGAAAATTTCGCTGCTTAGATGAAGATTTTGAGCACACCATTACACTCCTTGCAAAATGACTATAAATTCGCTATCATTTTGCCTCGTAAAAAATTAGTTTCCAATGGAATCTTTTAGATTCCACAAGATTCTCCAAAGATTACCTGTTGCTGGACACTTGAATTTCTATTGCTCAGATGAATATTCTGACTACATAGTTGGACTCGTGGTGAGAAAACGTGAAACAATGACTATAAGCTTGACAAATTCTGACAGTGGCATCTCTGGCACTCTAAGGGAATATTTTCAGCATCTGATCAGATTCCCCACTCATGGTTCCACTACCTCTAGGGGCTCAGGGTTCTCTGCTCCTCCTGGTTCTAGCCTCCACTCCTTCACCTTTGGGTTGGTTGGCTAGAATGAGTGGCTCATTAATAAAAATTTCTAGGTATATAATAGAATAAGGGGTCGTTGGCCTGTTGGCAAAGTCTGAATTTACGCTGGGGGAGGTCATAGGTTCCAACCCCTGGCCAAATGATTTTTGAGCGCACCTTTCAAATTAGTATTGCCACCTTTTTGAATTAGTATAATAAGTTTTTGGGGATTCCCGGTGGGTTAGCCCATGTGGGTCGCGAGTTCAAGCTCGGCGGACTCTGACAACAGGATAATATATATATAAATATATAATCTATATAATATAATAATAATAATATAATGTCGGGGGGGGGTCCGCGGCCATGTGGCCCCAACATTTTTTATTTTGATATACTAAGATGTGGACCATGGGTGGGCGTGTGACGGCCTGCCACCCTTGTGGATTGTATTATATTATAATATTAATATATAATATATAATATATATTATATATTATATATATATATATATCACAATGTCATGTGGGGTGCAACCCACATCATATTTTTAATATTTTTGTTTATAAAACAACATGGCTATTTTAAAATTTTCCAAAAATAAGGGTCATCGGAATTTTCAAGTATTTAACAAATTCATTAATTATGGTGGTTAGATTCCAAGCATTGGGATTCTGTCAATTTGTTTCCTCCTTAAGCCTGCCACTTGGCCAAGTTTGACCAGAACTTTGACCATCGATAACTTGAGCATACAGACTTGGATTTGAGTTATGTTCACACTATTGGAATTAGGATGATGAACACTATGATTTGGTCCTAGTTTCACCTTAATATGATGAAATTGATTTTTGAGCTATTTCACACAACTATTGAATTTTGAGCGCATCTAGAGCCACCCAGATCATTTAAATTGCATGATGTTGGAGTGACATTACAAATGAGTAGGAATAAATATAACACAATGAATTTATATGAATTCATTGCAATGTAATGCAAATAAATACATTATAAGAATGCAACATATATATTACAACACAATGTGTTTGAGCATAATATAAATAATGATTTGCATTGCAAAAGAAATAATGAAAATGATTCATTGAAAATGTGATAAAAAATTGATTTGAGAGGAAAAGGAATAGCAATGCACTATAAAGGAAATGTGTTTCAAAGAGAATGCAATAATGCAGTGAAGGGAAGTGATGATACAATACACGATAAGGAATAATTCAATTGATGCATGCAAAGGATATATTAACACCATGTTAGAGGCATAATAATACGTTGTTGCAAAGGGTTACGATAGACGTGGAAAAATGTCCCACCAATAGCTAGGGGGTCTCTCTAGTGTGAAATCCCATTTATACCTCACACCATTTGGGATAGGATCTCCATCCGATATGTAACCCTGACAACCATCGTGTTGTTTCTCTCAAGTCTATCTAATGTGGAGATGTTAGAGAAGGAGCTAGAAAGAAATGCCTAGACAATGGAAATGAGGTCAAGCCCTGATTAATAATAGGCATAACAAGATACAAGGATGTAACAACAAAACAAGAAGAATAAGCATGCCACAAGAAGGATTAGAAATCTAAGATCATCTCAGACATAAATGAAAAAGAAAGTGTTACAGGTTAATTGTAAATAAGTTCACAATAAGTTACCAGCATTGCGTGGAATAAGAAATAAAAGATTCCAAGTGAATATGAAATCAATAATCTAATAAAGAGCTAGTTAAAATATTTTCCACATGAAATAACACAAACAAATGCAATGGAAATGCAAGAAAGCCAATAAAGACACCATAAATATACACGGGAATCCATGCTGAAAGTGAAGAATTTCTCATTATCCATGATGCATATTCAAGTACATATTTAACATGTCCATCAAGGCCTAGTAGTGAACATGGGTTTTTTCATACCATCATCCAAAGGAAAACCTTAACCTCACCACAACTAACCCTACTAGTTTCCAAGAGCTGAGTGCCTCTAGCTCCTTAAGCACAAATCAACTATGTAATGGTAGTTCAAGTTCAAGTTCTAAAGGCCCTTCTAAATGAGACATGAGGGTATATTTATATTGTAATAGCCCTGGTGAAATTTCCACGTAATAAAAGATAATAACGGAAAACATAAGACCATGGGTAAGGGACATGTATTTCAAGTTGAATGTTGAGAAAAGATATCCTAGTGGGCATCACTAGATGTGTTTATGGCTAAAGGAAATTGGCAAAGGAAAAGGCATAAAAGGTAAAAAAGGCATTTTTGGCACATTTATTTATGAAAATAAAAGAAATTAGGAGAAAAGTAAGATGAAAGGTTAAAGGTTGCATGTGAGGAGGAAAATGAAGGAAAATAATGGAAATGTAGAAAATAGAGGCCTCATTAATAAAAAGGCTTCTGAGGATCAGTTGGTAACTTTTGTCAATTCATTTTTCACGCTCTCTCATTATTCTCTCTCTCTCTCTCTCACTTTTGGATACTTAAGAGTTTTCTTGGAGCACTGTAGCTTTGGATCAAGGAAGGAAAATCAAGGAAAGGGGAAGGAATGTGTTGGTATGCGGTCCCGTGGGTTAGTTTTGGGGAAAAAGCCCATGTTTTGATGTAAAAATATGTAAAGTTTCCACAAATTATGGACGCGGAGCATGAAGTTAATTAAGAGTAAAAAAGGGTTTTACCCTCATTCATGTAAACTTGAGTCATCTTTTGAAGATCTATCCATGGTGTGTGGAACATGGGATTGTATAAATAGGTGTGTCTTAGAGAGTCTAAGGGTGATAGATATTGATAGAAGTATTTTGTCTATGGGTAAAATGGAAGGAGCATAGAGGGATAGTGTAGTAAAGTAAGAGAAAAGGCTTTGCAGCTGAGTGCGCAGAGGCCTACAATAGTGTCTGTAGCTGAGTGCACGGACCCCTGCAGCTCAGTGCGTGTTGAAAAGTGCAACAATAAATGATAAAAACAGGAAATGCTAAAAAAAGCACTTCTATAAATAGCCCTGCTATAAATAGAAATTCAATCATTGTGGATCTTAGCAACAATGGGTGAAAAGTGAAAGTGATAAAAATAGCTTTTCTAAAAATAGCATTTCAAGATTCCTTCTTATTTTAGTCAGTCCCTAGACTAAACATAGGAAGTAAAATTCAAATTTGATATTAACTGCAGTTTGAAAATTAATTAATTAATTCATCTTGAGTTAATTAATTAAGGAAAATCAAACTAGAAGTCTATGTGAGGACATGCAACAGTTTCTCCTTTGATTGAGGGATTTATCCATCAGTTAAAGAGATAAGGATGAGTTGTAATTAGTTGGCTCAGTTAACTGAGTCAAGTCTAGTTAGATTAATTTAACAATTTATTAAATTAATGAGAGTTCAGTTAGTTAATGCTTGCATGCATGTAACTACTGTAATTCAGATAATTGAGTATTCACTTATGGATAACTCATGCATGTCAGTTCATTCAGAGACCTAGTTGAGGTTAGATGGAGGGATAATGTACTATCAGTTGCAAGAATATTCCATTGTGAATATTCCTTGCATGCAGAAGGAATATTATTCCTTGAGGATTGCGCAGTTGGACCTGAGGTTAGAGTGAGTGTGATGAAGCCAATTCACACATGTGATATCATTGGACCCCAATCAAAACTGTGCAAGGAAATAGGAGGCTTGGAGGGGTTAAGGAATATATATTCTATGTTTATTCAGTCTGTGAGCTGTATTGTTTGATTACAGAGAGAGCAGGATAGCTTGAGAGTTGATTCTTTTTGTAACTTGAAAAATATTTTCACTTGTATGATAATACAGAGTTGGGGTTTTAGGCTGGTGCTTTCCCCAGTGATATATCTTTTGTGTTATGGTTGATTACTTCTCAATCTCAGTTATATCTGTTCTTGTATGATGATGCACATATCTATTTAAGCTTCCACAAAGTTTATGGTAGAAGTAGATCTAGTATTATTCTTTAGGACATTGCATATATCAGTTGATCTACAAGTGAAAATTATACATGGTATCAAAGCAAAGGTGATCAAGGAAGAAAAATATACAAGAAGGAGAAGTTCAAACTTTGGTTTCTGAATATTTAAATTGAGTTCTTATCACATCTCTATTTCACCTATGGTGTTGAGTGATTTAAGACTCGAATATGCCCTTGATGTCAATTCAAATTATATAGCCTGGAAGGATCGCATGAAGGTAGTATTAGAAGACAACGGTCTAAAGGATTTCATTGATTAAGACATCCAAAAGCCGACTAATGCTACTCAACTGGTGGAATAGAAAAAGTGTCTGGCTAGAGCAAGGAGAATCCTCTTGGAGGGAGTTCGAGATCACATTGTCTCGAGCCTCCATGGGAAGGGGACTCCATTTTTGATGTGGAAAACATTGAAATGTCTTTATCAAAATAGCAGTGATCAGAGGAAGCTGGCGCTGAAAGACAAGCTTCAAAGGATCAAGTGCAAAAAGTGTGACACAATCTCTACATTCCTGAACAAGCTCACCACCTGTAGGGAAGAGATTGCAAGCATAGGGATCATGACTTCTGATGATGACATGGTGAGTCTAGCACTCCTTGGTCTTCTTAAGAGCTGGCATAGCTACTGTTGTGGGATTTTATCCCCTAAGGCTCTTGAGTGGAACCCTAGCAGACTGAAAGTTGTCTAAATCAAGAAACATGCACACACACAGCCATTATGCTAGAAAAAGCTTATTCTAAGTGAGAAGGATTTGTACCTCAGTTCTAGTTCAGGTAGCCCAAGGGCCAACCCCTCACGTCCCTTCCGATTCCTTTGCCCTACAAAACCAACAATTCCAAAGAATGCAGCAGTATATGGACAAAGATTTATATGAAAATCATCTTTATGTTATACAAGAAAGGAGTTAGTTATAAACTTTTATACATCCATTCATACATGAAATTCAAACATGAACCTCATTAACATAAAGAAAGAAGCATATCGGGAACAAGACGTGTTTCTTTACTAGACAAATAGAATAGTACAAAAAAGAGCAATATCACCTGAACCACTTATGCAGGCTCAAAGCTCAGGCTCCTTCTGGATCCGTCCCGCCTCAAGCCTCTAGTAGGTCTCCTTCCAATACTCACTCGAAGATGTCATAAATAAGGGATGAACATCCAATCACAAGGAAACAAGAGTTTCCTGTAAAAAATGGGGGAAGTGCAGAAGGCACAAGGGTCTTTAGACCTGATCAGGGGGAAATCTCAGTATAATAACCTTTCTCTATATTCTCTCCTCCTTTAGGCCTTCCCTTTGGTGTATTTTTATACCAATTCCAAAGTAGTTTTTTAGTTAGGAATTGGTTGGGGATAGTTGAGGCCACGGGCAATAACAGGTGATTAGCAGGTAAAACCCGCGATCTCCGCCCGAAAATAAGGAGTTTTATATTAATTTAAGTGTTTTAATACACATACGCGGGTTGGGTATATATGAACCCGCGTACACACGCGTTTAACTCAGGGCAATGTCGCGTACAGGGAATAAAACACTGTTTTTTAGATTTTGG